>CM052650.1:1913124-1950266 GCA_028533165.1 Leontopithecus rosalia
AATTCTCCTGCCTCAGCCTCCCAAGTAGCTGGGATTACAGGCACACGCCACCATGCCCAGCTAATTTTTTGTATCTTTAGTAGAGACGGGGTTTCACCATTTTGACCAGGTTGGTCTCGATCTGATGACCTCGTGATCCACCCGCCTCGGCCTCCCAAAGTGCTGGGATTACAGGCTTGAGCCACCGCGCCCGGCAATTTCCTGTTAATTTTTCCCTAAAGGATGTGTTAGGTCTTAGTCCATTTGGGCTATTATTGCAAAATACTACCAACGGAGTAGCTTATACACGACATAAATTCATTTCTCACAGATCTGGAAGCTAGGAAGTCGAAGATCTAGGCACTGGCAGATTTGGTGTCTGATCATGAGGCCACTTTTTGATTCATAGCTGATGCCTTCTAGCTGTGTCTCCACATGAGGGAAGAAACAAGGCAGCTCTCCAGGCCCTCTTCTATAAAGGGCACTAATTCTATTTACAAGGGCTCTGCTCGCATGACCTCATCACTCCCAAAGGCCCCATCTCCTAATGCCATTCCACGCACGGTTAGGTTTCAACAAGGATTGGAGGCCGGGCGCGGTGGCTCAAGTCTGTAATCCCAGCAGTTTGGGAGGCCGAGGCGGGTGGATCACGAGGTCAACAGATCGAGACCATCCTGGTCAACATAGTGAAACCCTGTCTCTACTAAAGATAAAAAAATTAGCTGGGCCCGGTGGCGCGTGCCTGTAATCCCAGCACTTTGGGAGGCCGAGGCGGGTGGATCACGAGGTCAAGAGATCGAGACCATCCTGGTCAACATGGTGAAACCCCGTCTCTAGTAAAGATACAAAAAATTAGCTGGGCATGGTGGCACATGCCTGTAATCCCAGCTACTCAGGAGGCTGAGGCAGGAGAATTGCCTGAACCCAGGAGGCGGAGGTTGCGGTGAGCCGAGATCGCGCCATTGCACTCCAGCCTGGGTAACAAGAGCGAAACTCCGTCTCAAAAAAAAAAAAAAAAACAAGGATTGGAGTAGGGACACACACACATTCTGAGGACAGCAGGGGAGCGAATGGCATGCTTGAGAACCAGTTTTATGCCTTTGCTTCGTTGGTTCTGTCTTCCAGGCACACCCTCTCTGCCCGCAGCGAGGCTGCCATTGGTCTGCTGATCTCCACTCTAGCTCCGGTCATCTATCCTCTCTACACAGTAGCCAGACCGGCTCACACATGTCACCTCAGCACTTTGGGAGGCCCAGGTGGGAGGGTCACTTGAGGCTTGGAGTTTGAGGCCAGCCTGGGCAACCTAGCAAGACACCTAACATTAAAAAAAAAATTAGCCAACAGTGGTGGTGTGTGCCTGTAGCCTGTAGTCCCAGCTACTCAGGAGCATGAGGCAGGAGGACTGCGGAGTCCAGGAGCTGGAGGCTGTGATGAGCCATCATCAGGCCACTGCACTCTGGCCTAGGCAATGGAGCAAGACCACGTCTCTGAAGAGAAAAAAACTCAGAGTAGCCAGAATTCTTTCAAAAATACACATCCAGCTTGAAATGGTGGCTCTTGCCTGTAATCCTAGCACTTTGGGAGGATGAGATGGGCAGATCATAAGGTCAGGAGTTTGAGACCAGCCTGACCAACATGGTGAAACCCTATCTCTACTAAAAATACAAAAATTAGCCAGCTGTGGTGGCACTGGCCTGTAATCGCAGCTATGGGAGGCTGAGGCAGGAGAATTGGTTGAACCTGGGAGGCAGAGGTTGCAGTGAGCTAAGATTGAACCACTGCACTCCAGCCTGGGCCACAGATCGAGACTCCGTCTCAAAAAAAACCAAAACCAAAACAAAACAAAAAAAACCGACCTTAACATCTCCCCGCTCAAAACCCTTCATGGCTCCCAAACTCCATGGCATGACCTCCTCATGGAGGCCTACCAATTCTGCATTTTCACTTGCTCTGCATGGTGGCCTTTGTGGGTGCCTGGGGGCATGCTGATGACTTTCTGCTGCACAGCCTTGTGTTGTTGCTGGTGCTTTGCTGGGAGTGTGACTGGCACTGATTGGTTCAGTTGTCCCATCCTCAGTGTACAGTGGAAAGCCACCGTATCACTCAGTGCTCTACCAGTACCCCAGTCACACCTCAGTCACACCTGAGTTAGAATCTGGGCCCTGCCCTCTGACTATTGGGGTGGCTTTGGGCAAATCCCTTAACATCTAGGAACCTGGGTTTCTTTTTTTTTTTTTTGAGACGGAGTTTCACTCTTGTTACCCAGGCTGGAGTGCAATGGCGCGATCTCGGCTCACCGCAACCTCCGCCTCCTGGGTTCAGGCAATTTTCCTGCCTCAGCCTCCTGAGTAGCTGGGATTACAAGCACACGCCACCATGCCCAGCTAATTTTTTGTATCTTTAGTAGAGACGGGGTTTCACCATATTGACCAGGATGGTCTCGATCTCTTGACCTTCTGATCCACCTGCCTCGACCTCCCAAAGTGCTGGGATTACAGGTTTCTTTTTTTTTTTTTTTTTTGAGACAGAGTCATGCTTTGTGGCCAGGCTGGAGTGCAGTGGTGCGATCTCGGCTCGCTGCAGCCTCCGCCTCCTGGGTTCAAGCGATTCTCCCACCTCAGCCTCCTGTGTAGCTGGGACTACAGGCGCCCACCACCACACCCAGCTACTTTTTGTATTTTTAGTAGAGACGGGGTTTCACCATGTTGGCCAGGAGGGTCTCGATCTCTTGACCTCGTGATCTGTCCACATCGGCCTCCCAAAGTGCTGGGATTGCAGGCGTGAGCCACCATGCCCAGCCCAAATGGTCATTATTGTCATTGATTGATTCAGCAAATAGGGGAATGCTGGGTGCTCAGCCACTTGCTTGGCAGTAGCTTCGGAGTCAGAGGTGTGTGAGGGAGGCATTCCCAGCTTCTCTCCTGCCCAAGAGACGTTTTGTCTCTTGGGGATACTGGTGACACCATGTATCCCAATCCTATGCAATGTGCTATAACAAAAGAAAGGACAGGGGTTGAGAGAAGGGGCAGGTGTGAGGACAGGAACAGCCTATGACAGGGAAAGCAGAGGCCAGAAGGGTATTCCTGGCCGCTCTCTCATGCTCCAAATTCAGTGGCAGGATCATCTAAGAGTTTCCAATGGGGCCGGGGGGGGGGCTTTATTCGATGGATAAGGTGGTCTCTGAATAGCTTTAAGAGTAGTTTTCGTCTGATCACATTAGATTTCTGCTTGTGTCATGAAGAATGGGTCGGAGGATCAGGAGGCTGTGGGTGCAGATGGGGCGGGTTGCCGGGACCCAGGGTGAACAGCTGGGCTCGGTAAAGGCTGCAAGTGGAGCCTGCCAGGCCGTATGTCCCATTGCCAAGCCCGTCGCCTGACACCATCCGTTGAACCAAAAAGGGTAAATCGTGTCCTTTGTGCCTCTGCGTCTGCGGTGAGCAGGGCCCTTCAGGGGGCGGGGCCGCCGGCAGGGTACCCGGTGGCCCGGGTCTCAGGGCAGAGCTGCGCCTGGGGCTCGCAGATGCCTGCCAGGACGCGGAGGGAGAAGGGTGCAGACACACGCCCTATTTCTGACCTGGACGTCTGCGTCCCTCGGGGCCGGGAGCGCCGGAGCCCGGCGAGAATCTGACCCGGCTCGTTGTCTCCGAGGTTAGTACGTGCGAGGGTGTGGGAAACGGCGGTCCCGTCCTGGGGCCCTGCGGGGTGACAAGGCACCGGGACCGGAGAGGGCTTAACGGGGTAGCAGGGGGAGGGCGGGCTGGGGAAAGGCAGCCTTTAGCCGAGGGGTTCTCGGGGAACCGACTGGCGGGTCCCAGCCGCCGCCCTGTCCACGCTCCACCGGCTGCGCCGCTGCCTCCGCACCGAGGCGGACACCGCTGCGCCCCGCTTTCCAGCGCCGCCCGAACCCCCGCCCAGTCCACAAGGCAGGGATTCTGCGGTCCTCACGGAGTTGTCTGCACCCGGACTAGAGCAGCCCAAGGTCACCGGGCGTTCCCGGCGGGGCCAGGGCCGCGCCGCGCCGCCCCTGGTGCATCCCGGGAGCCGCGCCGGTGTGCCGCACCTGGGCGGCGGGCGGCCGGGCGCCGGTTAGAGAGGCGGAAATCCCCGCCGCCAGCCCCGTAGTTCGCCTTGCGGGTGGCCGCGCGTCCTCCCGCCGGCCCGGCCCAGCCCCCGACCACAACGCCCAGAAGGCCGCGCGGCGCGGGCGGGGTCTGCGACGACGAGCGCGGCGGTGACATCACCGTCGCATCCAGCTCCTTGGCTCCAACTCCTCCCAGAGTCCGGGCCCTTGGCCGCGCAAGGCCTGAAGGGAATCGTGGTTCGCCCCCGGGCGCCCCCAGCGGCGGCGCTGGGAGCACGGACTTCAACTCCCGGCGCGCCCTGCGCGCCGAAGCACGTTAACGGCAGGAAGGGGACGGCAAGCAAAGTGGAAAGCGTCGCCCGGGGGGCGGAGTAAGGCGGGGTCGTGGGGGGGGGCCCACACCCCTCCCCCTCCCCGCCGCTCCTTCCCCCTCCCCCGACGTAAACTGGGATCCCTTTCCCCTTGTGTCCGCCATATTGGACTCTAACTCTGGTCAGCGGCGGCGCCGGGACTGTGGACTCGCGGTTCCTCCCGCCCAGCGGCCTGTCCCGCAGCTCCCGCCCGCCGCAGCCCTCCCCACCCCGGAGGCGACTCCGTGCAGCGTCCCCCGGCTGGCCGGAGCGCCCGCCGCCGCCTCAGCCTCCCCGCTTCCCCGCCCTCCGCCGCCGCCCGTAGCCCCGCGCCCACTCCGCGCCCCTCTCCCCGCCCGCCATGAGCCCAGCCGACGCCAAACGCGGGGCCAAGCGCCGGAAGAACAAGCGGGGCGGCGGCGGCCCGGGCGGGGGCAACGGCGGCGCGAGCAGCGGCAAGGCCGGCCCGGCGGCGGCGCTGCGCGGCTCCCAGGCCGCGGGCCTGGCGGCCCCGGGCGGCACGGTGGGCCTGGCGGGCGGCGCGGCGGTGGCCAACGGGCCCCTCGGCGCTGGCGCGAGCGCGGGCGGCGCCGCCCCCGGAGGCTACTTCGAGGTGAGCCGCGGCGGCGGGCGGGGTCGGGGGCGATGCGCGGCCGCAGCTCCTCGCGCCTCGCGGAGCGCGGCCTCCCGCTGTCGGCCTGAGCGCCCCGGGCCTGGGCGCGGGATGCTGCGGCCGGGCGGATAACGGGTCCCGGGGCGGGCGGCAGGGGGGCCGCGCGGGGTGACGCTGCCTGGGTCGGCCCTTTGAGAGCGGAGGGCGGGAGCGGAGGCGGCGGAGGGCGACCCCGGGGCAGGGTCGCGGCCGGGGGCAGCTCCTGAACGGGCGGCGACGTCTCCCCGGTGCAGCTCCGCGCGCCGCGCTTCGCCTTCCGCTGGCCTCGGCGGGTGATGCCCGGGAGGCCGGGGCTGTGTCGGGCCTCGCCCGCTGCGGCAGCCCCAGGGCGGCGGCGGCTCCAGGGGTGAGCTCGCTGCCCTCCGCTCCCAGGGGTTGAATGCTGCGCGTCCCTGTCCACCTTCCCGGTGCCCTGCGCGTGATTGACAAGGGCCTCCCGGAAGTTTTCCTGTGGGGTCGTCTGCAGTGGACCTGACAGCCACCTGCAGCTGGCAGCCCTGGCCGTCCCTCCCCTGCTTTGTTAAGTTTTCAGGGGTATTGAGGATTCTGGCTACTCGGCTGCGCACTTAGGGTTCCAACTTAATGAATTTGAAGGGTGATTTTTTTCGGTTTTATGAAGAGAGGACACGTTGCACCCACCGATTATGGATTCCTGCCGCTTTATTCAACTGTTGGCCACAACACTTCAGAGGCACAGTGCCTGTAAGTGGGTATGCAGTTGGCGCAGTCATTTCCAGTTATCCCATTGTCTCCTGAAAGAGTACATTTTATGGAAAAGTTGCGTTAGTTCTTACAATGTTATTTTAACTGTTAGATTATGTAGATTCACAGACATTGCCATTACAACGTGAAATAAGTCTTGGGAGTATTTTTGTGCCAAATCATGACACAATTAATTTTTTTTTTTTTTTGATACGTTGTCTCTTTGTCGCCCGGGCTGGACTGCAATGGCACGATCTCGGCTCACTGCAACCTCTACTTCCCGGGTTCAAACTATTCTCCCGCCTCAGGCTCCTGAGTAGCTGGGTTTAAAGGCACCCGCTCTCATGCCTGGCTAATTTTTGTATTTTTGTAAAGACGGGGTTTCACCTTGTTGGCCAGGCTGGTCTTGAACTCCTGACCTCAGGTGATCCGTCCTCCTCTGCCTCCCACAGTGCTGCGCTGGGATTACAGGCGTGGGCCACCGCTCCAGCTACACAAATGGTTTCATACAAGATTGCGTTTACTGTGTTGGAGCAGTATGTAGTGAGAGCAGAGGAATCATTCTCTATGGAGTGGCTTTCTGATGCTTATACTGTAACATGAAAATACAGCAATGTGGCCAGGCACGGTGGCTCAGGCTTGTGATCCCAGCACTTTGGGAGACCGAGGTAGGTAAATCACGAGGTCAAGAGATCGAGACCATCCTGTTCAACATGGGATTTTACCATGTTGGGGTTTAGTGCACCACCACATCCAGCTAATTTTTGTATTTTTAGCTGGACGTGGTGGTGCACGCCTGTAGTCCCAGCTACTCAGGAGGCTGAGGCAGGAGAATCGCTTGAACCCAGGAGACGGATGTTGCAGTGAGCTGAGATTGTGCCACTGCACTTCAGCCTGGCGACAGAGCGAGACTCTAGAAAATATAGCAACGTGTATTTCAGTGTAAAGTACTTCCGGTGTTCTTTGCAGTATAAGTGCATCTGTTGGAGCCGTTTTTTTTTTTTCTGAGACGGAGTTTTGCCTTTGTCGCCCAGGCTGGAGTGCAGTGGCTCTTGGCAACTTTCACCTCCTGGGTTCCAGCGATTCTCCTTCTTCAGCCTCCACAGTAGCTAGGATCACAGGCATGCACCACCACGCTCATCTAATACTCGTTTTTAGTAGAGACAAGGTTTCTTCATGTTGGTCAAGCTAGTCTCCAGCTCCCTACCTGCGATGATCTGCCTGCCTCGGCTTCCCAAAATGCTGGGATTACAGGCGTGCACCACTGTGCCCGGCTGTTGTTGTTATTACAGTGTTACACTGGGGTCTTGGGCGGCAGTCCTGCACTTCAGTCTCCAGAGATTGCCCTCATCCAGTATCCTGGCGATCAGAACAGGCTGTAGTTTGGGATCAAGGGTGAAGCTTGTGCGTTTGGATCATTGGGTTTTTAAGGGCAGCGTTTGCTGCTGTGGGTAGGGGAGGTTGGGAGGTCTGCCTGTGTATATCCTTCCAAAAAATGTTGATAACGTTTGCTTTAGCTGCATGTAAAATATACCTATTTCTAGTGATTCAATAAAATCCAATTGGTGACACAATAAAATCCTTAGTTTTAGTCTTTTAGGTTTTCATACCACTTCAAGTTGTAATACTTCACATTTGCTTTGGAATACTTACCTAATATATACCTTCTATTATTTTTGTCACGTTATTCAAAATCAGATAACTGTATACCTATTATTTTATTTGAGATAGGGTCTTTGCCAGGCGCGGTGGCTCACACCTGTAATCCCAGCACTTTGGGAGGCCGAGGTGGGTGGATCCCCTGAGGTCAGGAGTTAGAGACCAGCCTGGCCATCTTGGTGAAACCCCATCTTAAAAAAAAAAAAAAAGATAGGGCCTTGCTGTGTTGCTCAGGCTGGCCTTGAGCTCACGGGCTCAATCGATTCCTCTCATCTTAGTTTTATTAATGGCTAAGGGTACAGACGTCTTGCCACTGTGCCCATCTGAGTATTATTTTTGACAGGACTCTGATATTCCATTATGCATATAAACTAGTATGCATCAGGGTTTCGTTGTTGTTGCTTTTTTGAGACAGAGTCTTGCTCTGTTGCCAGGTGCCAGGCTGGAGTGCAGCGGCACGATCTCGGCTCACTGCAGCCTCTGCCTCCGAGGTTCAAGCAATTCTCCTGCCTCAGCCTCCCAAGTAGCTGGGACTACAGGCTCGTGCCACCACACCCAGCTAATTTCTGTATTTTTAATAGAGACGGGGTTTCACTGTGTTGGCCAGGATGGTCTCGATCTCTTGACCTTGTGATCTGCCCACCTCGGCCTTCCAAAGTGCTGGGATCACAGGTGTGAGCCACCGCACCCAGCCCCTGTTGTTGTTCTTAAATAGACATGGTTTCCCTTTGTTGCATAGGCTGGAGTACAGTTGTGTGGTCATAGCTCACTGTAACCTCCAGTTTTTGAGCTAAGCAATCCTTCCAGGTAGCTAGGACTCTAGGTGTGTGCCACCATGCCTGGCAAAATTTTTCTTTTAATAGAGACAGAGTCTCACTATGTTGCACAGGCTAGTCTTGAATTCCTGACCTCAACCAGTCCTCCCATCTCTGCTTCCCAAAGTGCTGGAATTACAGGTGTGAGCCACTGCAACCGGTCTATCGGGGTTTTTGACTATGACCCACTCTAAGAAATAAAATCTGTTAAGACCTGGGAAACACACACATAAACACAAACAAAAATTTTACAAAATATTTTAGTACTGGGCACGGTGGCTCACACTTGTAATCCCAGCACTTTGGGAGGGCAAGGTGGGTGGATCACTTGAGGTCAGAAGTTTGAGACCAGCCTCGTCAACATGGTGAAACCCATCTCTACTAAAAATACAATAAATTAGTCAGGCATAGTGGTGTGGACCTGAAATCCCAGCTACTCAGGAGACGGAGGTAGGAGAATCACTTGACCCTGGGAGGCAGAGGTTGCAGTAAGCTGAGATTGAGCCAATGTACTCCAGCCTGGGCAACAAGAGTGAAGCTACCTCTCAAAGAAAACAAAAAACTGGCTGAGCTCGGTGGCTCACGCTTGTAATCCCAGCACTTTGGGACTCGAGGTGGGTGGATCACCTGAGATCAAGAAGTTCAAAATCAGCCTGGCCAACATGGTGAAACCCCATCTCTACTAAAAATACAAAAATTAGTGGGGAATACTGGTGGATGCCTGTAATCCCAGCTACTTGGGAGGCTGGGGCAGGAGAATCGCTTAAACCTGGGAGGCGGAGGTTGCAGTGAGCCCAGATTGCACCACTGCACTCCAGCCCGGGCAACAGAGCAAGACTGTCTCAAAAAACAAAACCATATTTTAATACTTTTCTGATCTTTTCTATTTCATGTAATCTCATTAATAAAATCTGGGTTATAGTTCACAGAATTAGTTCATTGTGTGCTGTTGTGTCCTGTACCTTGACATTTACTTTTACTGTATTTTTTTTTTCCCGAGACAAAGTTTCTCTCTTGTTACCCAGGTTGGAGTGCAATGGCGCGGTCTTGGCTCACCGCATCCTCCGCCTCCTGGGTTCAGGCAATTCTCCAGCCTCAGCCTCCTAGGTAGCTGGGATTACAGGCGCGCGCCACCATGCCCAGCTGATTTTTTTTTGTATTTTTAGTAGAGACGGGGTTTCACCATATTGACCAGGATGGTCTCGATCTCTTGACCTTGTGATCCACCCGCCTTGGCCTCCCAAAGTGCTGGGATTACAGGCTTGAGCCACCGCGCCTGACCTACTGTATTTTTTTCTTTGAGATGGAGTTTTGCTCTGTCACCCAGGCTGGAGTGCAGTGGCGTGATCTTGGCTCACTGCAACTTCTGCATCCCTGGTTCTAGTGATTCTCCTGCCTCAGCCTCCTCAGTAGCCGGGACTACAGGTGCGTGCCACCACGCCCGTCTAATTTTTTGTATTTTTAGTAGAGACTGGGTTTTACCATGTTAGCCAGGATGATCTCCATCTCCTGACCTCAGGTGATCCGCTTGTCTCACCCTCCCAAAGTGTTGAGATTACAGGCGTGAAACACCAGCCGGCTTTTTAAAAAAAATTTGAGATGGAGTCGCGTTCTGTTGCCCAGGCTGGAGTGCAGTGGCATGATCTCGGCTCACTGCAACCTCCACCTCCCAGGTTCAAGCAATTCTCCTGCCTCAGCCCCCCCAAATAGCTGGAATTACAGGCACCTGCCACCACGCCTGACTCATTTTTCTATTTTTAGTAGAGATGGATTTCACCATATTGGTCATGCTGGTCTCAAACTCCTGACCTCGGGATCTGCCTGCCTCAGCCTCCCAACGTGCTGGAATTATAGGTGGAGCCACCGTGGCCAGTGCTTTTACTGTATTTTAAGCTTTTAAAATGTGTTTCTATATTGGATGGCATTTATTTTTTATTCTTCTATTTATTTATCTTTTTTAAATTTTGAGACGGAGTCTTGCACTGCCACCTGGGCTGCAGTGCAGTGGCACGATCTTGGCTCACGGAAACCACCCCCCTGGTTCAAGTGATTCTCCTGCGCAGCTTCCTGAGTAGCTGGGATTACAGGTGCCTGCCACCATACCTGGCTAATTTTTAAAAATGTTTTTAGTGGAGATGGGGTTTCACTATATTGGCCAGGTTGGTTTTGAACTCCTGACCTCAGGTTATCCACCCACCTTGGCCTCCCAAAGTGTTGGGATTACAATCGTGAGCCACCGTGCCTGGCCAGGATTATTTTTTATTTTTGACCTGCTCCGTTTCCGACCTGGGCCAGTTCACCCCTCCGTAGGCTGCTTGGTGGTCCCCTACTCCCGGGAGGTCACCATATTGATGCGGAACTTAGTGCGGACACCCGATCGGCATACCGCACTACAGTCCAGAACTCCTGGACTCAAGAGATCCTCCAGCCTCAGCCTCCTGAATAGCTGGGACTGCAGACACGCACCACTGCGTCTGGCTATTTCTGAGAAAGAGTCTTGCTCTGTTGCCCAGGCTGGAGTGCAGTGGCGCCATTTCAGCTCACGGCAGCCTCTCCCTCCTGAGTTCAACAATTCTCCTGCCTCTGCCTTCGTAGTAGCTGGGATTACAAGTGTCTGCCACCACACCCAGGTAATTTTTGTATTTTATTTTTTTATTAATTTTTTTGGGATGGAGACTCCCTCTGTCACCCAGGCTGGAGTGCAGTGTTGAGATCTTGGCTCACTGCAACCTCTACCTCCTGAGTTAAACGTTTCTCCTGCCTCAGTCTCCTGAGTAGCTGGGACTACAGGCATGTACCACCACAGCTGGCTAATTTTTTTGTATTTTTAGTAGAGGCAGGGTTTCACCATGTTGGCCAGGCTGGTCTCGAACCCCTGACCTCAAGTGATCTATCCACCTAGGCCTCCCAAAGTGCTGGACTTACAGGCGTGAGTCACCGAGCCTGGCCATTGGATGATATTTCAAACTTTTTTTTTTCCAAGATGAAGTTTTGCTCTTGTTGCCCAGGCTGGAGCTCAATGGTGTGGTCTCTGGCTCACTGCCACCTCCATCTTCCAGGTTCTAGTGATTCTTCTGCTTCAGCCTCCCGATTAGCATGGATTACAGGCGCCTGCCATCACATCTGGCTAATTTTTGTATTTTTAATAGAGAAGAAGTTTCACCCTGTTGACCAGGGTGGTCTTGAACTTCTGACCTCAGGTGATCCACCCACCTCGGCCTCCCAAAGTACTGGAATTACAGGCATGAGCCACTGTGCCTGGCCAATATTTTAAACTTTTAAAGCTGTTCTTAGTTTTCAAGTTTCTCTGTAAACATCTTAATAATTGTTCATTAAAGATAACCTTTATGGCAATTGGGGTAAAATATCCTTGACACTGATTACAGAAAGTCATAATGTAATTCTGATGCCTCTGAATTGTTTCCCCACAGATGGTGAGCTCTTTGGAGTACCCTGTATGGTGCAAAATGGCACCCAAAACAATGTCAACAAGAAATAGTGAGCAGGTTCCAGCCCTCTGTTTACCAGAGAGGCTTTCTGAGTCCTGGCAAGCATTCTCTACACTCATAGATAGTCACCAAGCCAGAAGGTGGATAAGAGAGAAGGCAGAGTGGAAAGACTGTCTTGATTTTTCAGGAGGGGTCACAGTCTCACTGTCCTGTTTACTGGACACAGCACTAGGAGTTATACTCAGTATGACCTTCATTGAGGCGGCTGCTGAACCAAAGAGGGTGTTTTTGCATGTGGGTAGCTTCAACAAAGGAGATGAAGTTTCATCCTGTTGACCAGGGTGGTCTTGAACTTCTCACCTGTTTCTCCCAAGACCGTGAGAGAAGTAGAAAAACATAACTTAGCTTATAGGGTCTTTGATCCAAAATAGGACGTGTGTACACTAAGCTTGGGGAACCACAGATTCGATAGGCTCTGTTCCACGGGCAGGGCGTCAACCTGCACTACCTCAGTTTTCTAAATGACAGGGCGTTACAGGCTTGATGACTCATGCCTGTAATCCCAGGATTTAGGGAGGCCAGGGTGAGAGGATCACTTGAGTCTAGGAGTTCAGGATCAGCCTGGGTAACATGTACAGGCCACCCCCTACCCCCAAACTCCCCTTTTCTCTATAAAAAGTTAAAAATTAGCCACCATAGGGGCCTGGTGTGGTGGCTCACACCTGTTATATCAGCACTTTGGGAGGCTGAGGCAGGCAGATCACTTGAGGTCAGGAGTTTGAGACCAGCCTGGCCAACATGGTAAAACCCTGTCTCTACTAAAAAATACAAAAATTAGCCGGGCGTGGTGATGAGTGCCTGTAATCTCAGTACTCAGGAGGCTGAGGCATGAGAATTGTTTGAACCTGGTGGGCGGAGGTTGCACAGTGAATCCAGATTGCGCCATTGTACTGGGCGAAAGAGCAAGACATTGTCTCCAAAAAAGAAGCCACCATACAGTTTATCCTCTGGTTTGATGATATGATCGTTGTATAAACAACCCTGATGTGATTTTTATGGATCTTGGGGTACATCAGGGCGTACTTAGAGGTCTTCCTTGTGTTATAGAAATTGCTACCATGGTGAAATGAGCTTATCAACTCTAGTTCACGTTTGCTGTAGTGACCTGGGAAACAGGTGGAAGAAAATGTGAAACTTCCTGTGTCTTTTTTTTTTTTTTTTTGGTATTTTTAGTGAGATGGGGTTTCACTACGTTGACCAGTATGGTTTCGATCTCTTGACCTCGTGATCAACTCGCCTCGGCCTCCAGAAGTGCTGGGATTACAGGCGTGAGCCACGGCGCCCGGCCTGAAACTTTCTGTGTCTTAACTAAAATTAACAATTTTAACTTTAAAAAGTTTAAATGGGCCAGGTATGGTGGCTCACACCTGTAATTTCAGCACTTTGGGAGGCCGAGGCGGGCGGATCATGAGGTCAGGAGATTGAGACCATCCTGGCCAACATGGTAAAACCCCGTCTCTGCTAAAAATACAAAAAAATTAGCTGAGTGTGGTGACATGTGTCTGTAGTCCCAGCTACTCGGGAGGCTGGAGCAGGAAAATTGCTTGAATTCACTAAGTGGAGATTGCAGTGAGCTGAGATTTTGCCACTGTGCTACAGCCTGGTGAATAGTGTGAGAGACTGTCTCAAAAAAAAAAAAAAAGTTTAAATGATCACTATACAGGCTTTAGAAATGGTGCAGCTGCAGAGAGCATCTCTGTGATTCAGTATTTTTATGGATGTATACACCCATGTAATAAATATATCAAGATAATACAGTCCAGGCACAGTGGCTTACACCCATACTCCTAGCACTTTGGAAGGCTAAGGTGGGAGGATCACTTGAGGCCAGGAGTTTAAGACTCGTTTGGGCAGTATAGTGAGTCTCTGTGTCCTCAGAAAACTTAAAGAATTAGCCTGGCCGGCCACAGTGGCTCATGCCTGTAATCCCAGCACTTTGGGAGGCCTAGGTGGGCAGATCACGAGCTCTGGAGTTTGAGACCAGCCTGGCCAATGTGATGAAACCCCAACTCTACCAAAAATACAAAAAAGTTAGCTGGATATGGTGGTGGGCCTGTAATCTCAGTTACATAGGAGGTTCAGGCGAGAGATCGCTTGAGCTCAGGAATCTGAGGGGCACGGTGAGTTGTGGTTGCATCACAACAGCACTCCAAACTGGGTGACGGGGAACCTTATCTTAAAAAATCAAAAAGGAATATAGATAGAACAATTCTCCAGGATGCTCCCTGTTCCCCTTCATAGCTATCACTACTACTGATCTGATCTGTATTCTTTAGATGGATTTTGCCTTTGAATTTTTTTTTTTTATTTTTTGAAATGGAATCCGGCTCTATTTGCCCAGGCTGGAGTGCGGTGGCGTGATCTTGGGTTACTGCAACCTTTGTGTTTCAGGTTCAAGCAATTCTCCTGCCTCAGCCTCCTGAGCATCTGGGATTACAGGCGCCTGCCACCATGCCTGGCTAATTGTTTTTTTTTGAGACAGAGTCTCCCTCTGTCACCTAGGCTGGAGTGCAGTGGCATGATCTTGGCTCACTGCAGTCTCTGCTTCCTGGGTTCAAGTGATTCTTCTGCCTCAGCTTCCCAAGTAGCTGAGATTCAGGCATGCGTCACCATGCCTGGCTAGGTTTTTTGTTTTTAGTAGAGACGGTGTTTTGCCATCTTGGCCAGGCTGGTCTTGACCTCCTGACCTCAGGTGATCCACCTGCCCTGGCTTCCCATGTGCTGGGATTACAGGTGTGAGCGACTGCGCCCGGCCCTGTCTTTGGATTTCATAGCACAGGACTTGTGCTAGGGCTCTCTGGTCCAGCATTACATTTGAGCGTCCGTGGTGTTGGCCTAGCAATTGATCATTTTTTCTTTGGTGGCATGTAAGCTTACTGTTGTGTTAATATTTCACAATTTATCTCACCATTCTAATGGACATTTGGGTTGTTTTATGGCCGATATGAATCAACTGATATGTGTATTCCTTCCTGTGCATGTCTTTTGGTGGACATGAGCACTCAGTTGGGTATATGCCTGGGAGTAGAATTGCTGGATATACTTCAGTTTAATAGGTACTGCCAGATAGTTTTCCTAAATGGTACTATTGTATGCTGATTTTGAGAAATTAACATATAGCAAAATTGATACTAATTAAAAATTTGTGGCCGGGCGTAGTGGCTCAAGCCTATAATCCTAGCACTTTGGGAGGCCGAGGCGGGTGGATCACGAGGTCATGAGATCGAGACCAACCTGGTCAAAATGGTGAAACCCCGTCTCTAGTAAAGATACAAAAAATTAACTGGGCATGGTGGCACATGCCTGTAATCCCAGCTACTCAGGAGGCTGAGGCGGGAGAATTGCCTGAACCCAGGAGGCGGAGGTTGCGGTGAGCTGAGATCGCGCCATTGCACTCCAGCCTGGGCAACAAGAGCGAAACTCCGTCTCAAAAAGAAAAAAAAAAAAATTGTTTGGAGACAGACTCTCACTCTGTTTCCTAGCCTGGAATGCGGTGGCGTGACAATGGCTCTTTGTAATCTCAGCCTCCCCTGCTCAAGCAGTGCTCCCACGTCAGCCTCCAAGTAGCTGGGACTACAGGTGTGTACCACCATGTCTGGCTAATTAAAAAAAAGTTTTTTATAAAGATGGGGTTCCACTGGGTTCCACAAACTGGTCTCAGACTACCTGGGCTCAAGCATTTCCTCCAAACTTGGCCTGCCAAAGTTTTGAGATTATAGGTATGAGCCACTGCCCCAGCCAAAATTGAATTTTTAAAATGTGCATTTTGCATTCAAAGTTTAACAGCTGTAGATTCATATATCCGCTACCACAATCAGGATACAGAACAGTTTAGTTGTTCATAAAAACTCTCTCACGCCATAGTTACACTCTCCCCAGTTCCTAAAGTCTTGGCAGCCATTACTCTGTTACTTGGTATGATTTTATCTTTTGGATAAGTCCTATAAATGGATTCATACAGTGTAGTCTTTTTAGGAAGGTTTATTTCACTCAGCATAATGACTTTGAGATTCATCCAAGTTGTTGCATGTGTCAGTAGTTTGTTCTTTTTTACTGCTGTGTAGTATTCTATTGTGTAAATGTACCATAGTTTGTCCATTTTTCCATTGGTGGACGGACATTGGAGTGGTTTTCAGGTTTTGATGATTATAAATGGAGTTACTGTAAACATGTTTATACAGGATTTTGATGTGAAAGTAAATTTCCATTTTCTAGGTAAACACAAGGAGCAGGAGCTGGGTCATATGGTAACATGATGTGAAACTACCACACTGTTATCCAGAGCGGAGGCACCATTTTGCCTACTCACAGCAGCGTCTGACAGTTCTAGTTGTTCCGCATCCTTGCTAGCACTTGAGATTTTCATTGGTTTTTGTTTACACTTTTTTTTTCTTAGTAGAGATGGGGTTTTGCCATGTTGCCCAGGCTTAGGCAATCTGCCCGTTTTGGCCTCCTGGAGTGCTGGGATTACAGGTGTAAGCCACTGCACCTGGCCTAAACTTTTTTTTTTTTTTTGGTGAAGAAGTCTGGTTCTTTTTGCCCAGGCTTGAGTGCAGTGGCGTGATCTCGGCTCATAGCAACCTCTGCCTCCCTCCGGCTGCGCCCAGCCCCTAAACTATTTTTTTTTTTGTTTTTCTTTTCTTTTTTTATTTTTTTTTCTTTTCCTTGGACTAATAATGCCCATTTTTTTTTGTTTTTCTTTTTTACATATTTTTCCCCTAAACTAATTTTTAAAAAACTTTTTGTGGACCCTGGAAGGTGGCTCATGTCTGTAATCCCAGCACTTTGGGAGGCCGAGGTGGGTGGATCACCAGAAGTCAGTAGTTTGAGACCAGCCTGGCCAACATTGTGAAACCCCAGCTCTACTAAAAGTGAAAAAATTAGCCAGGCGTGGTGGCTCACACCTATAGTCCCAGCTACTCGGGAGGCTGAGGCAAGAGAATTGCTTGAACCCGGGAGGCAGAGGTTGCAGTGAACTAAGATCACACTACTGCACTCCAGCCTGGGCAAGAAGAGACCTTGTCCCCAAAAAAATTATTTTTGTGGAAATGGGGTCTCACTATGTTGCCCAGGTATCTCCTGGGCTCCAGCGATCCTCCCACCTTGGCTTCCCACAATGTTGTGATTACAGGAATAAGCCTTAAACTACACATACCCGTACATGTGTCTCTATATATATATGTATATTTTTTAGAGACAGAGTCTCACTGTCACCCAGGCTGGAGTGCGGTGGTGCGATCTTGGCTCACTGCAACCTCCGCCTCCCAGGCTTAAGTGATTCTCCTGCCTCAGCCTCCTCAGTAGCTAGGATTACAGACATGTGCCACCACACCTGGCTAATTTTGTATTTTTAGTAGAGACAGGTTTCACCATGTTGGCCCAGTTGGTCTCGAACTCCTGACCTTAACTGATCTGCCTGCCTCGGCCTCCCAAAGTGCTGGGGTTACAAGGCGTGAGCCACCGTGCTCGGCCTGTTAATATTTTAATAAATAGGTCAGTAGTGGTATCATAATTTGTATTTCCCTAGTGCCTAATGATATTGAACCTGTTTCATGGGTTTATTTGCCATTCCTGTATCTTCCTGGGAGAAGTGTTTTTTTCAAGACTTTGCCTATTTTTTTTTTGTTTGTTTGTTTTGTTTTGTTTTTTTTGAGACAGAGTTTTGCTCTTGTTGGCCAGGCTGGATTGCAGTGGTGCAGTCTCAGCTCACTGCAATCTCTGCCTCCCAGGTTCAAGTGATTCTCCTGCCTCAGCCTTCCCAGTAGCTGGGATCACAGGCATGCACCACCACAGCCAGGCTAATATTTTGTATTTTTAGTAGTGATGTGATTTCCCCATGTTGGTAAGGCTGGTCTTGAACTCCTGATTTCAGGTGATCTGCCCACCTCAGCCTCCCAAAGTGCTGGGATTACAGGTGTGAGCCACTGCACCCAGCCAACTTTGCCTATTTTTTAATTGGGTTTTCTTTCTTCCAAGGTTTGAAAGTTCTCCATGATTCTCAATTCAAGTCCTTTGTCACATATAATTTGCCATCATTTTCTTCAACTTTGTAGCTTACCTTTTTATTGAATCGGTGTCCCATTCTGTCACCCGGCATAAGTGCAGTGGCATGATCTCGGCTCACTGCAACCTCCGCCTCCTGGATTCAAGTGATTCTCTTGGCTCAGCCTCCTGAGTAGCAGGAGTTACAAGCAAATGTCACCACGCCTGGCTACTTTTTGTATTTTTAGTGGAGACAGGGTTTCGTTATGTTGGCCATGCTGGTGTTGAACTCTTGACCTCAAGTGATCCACTGACCTGGACCTCCCAAATTGCTGGGATTACAGGTGTGATCCACCGTACCCAGCCTGTTAACCGTTTTTTGCTTTTTTTTTTTTTTGCAGAGAAAAAAAGTTTAATGTGAAGTTCAATTTACCATTTATTATTTTTGAGATGGAATCTTGCTCTGTCACTAGGCTGGAGTGCAGTGGCACGATCTTGGGTCACTGCAACCTCCATCTCCTGGGTTGAAGCAATTCTGCCTCAGCCTCCCGAGACTACAGGCGTGCGCCCCCATGTCCAGCTAGTTCTGTATTTCTAGTAGAAATGGGGTTTCACCATGTTGACCAGGATGGTCTCGATCTCTTGACCTCGTGATCCACCCGCCTCAGCCTCCCAAAGTGCTGGGATTACAGGTGTGAGCCACCGCGCCTGGTCCAGTTTACCTGTTTTTTCTTTTATGGGTCATGGTTTTGGTGTCATTTCTAATATCTCCATTTTAGCTCCAGGTTATGAAGACTTCTTTTTTTCTATGTTTTCTTCGAAAAATTTTGTAGTTTTACCTTTTTTTTTTTTTTTTTGTGAGACTGAGTCTTGCTCTGTGGCCCAGGCTGAAGTTCAGTACTGCGATTTCAGCCCACTGCAACCTCTGCCACCTGAATTCAAGTGATTCTTGTGCCTCAGCCTCCCAGGTAGCTGAGATTACAGGCGTGCACCACCACTTCTGGCTAATTTTTGTATTTTTAGTAGAGACAGGGTTTTGCCATGTTCACCAAGCTGTCCTTGAACTCCTGGCTTCAAGTCATCCCCCAGCCTCTGCCTTTCAATATGCTGGGATTACAGGCATGAGCCATCACACCCAGCCTAGACTGTTAATGTCCTAGGTAACATTGATTTTGGATATTGAACCAGGTTTACATTCCTAGAATAAACCCTGCTTGATTGTTTGTTTCTTATTTGCTAGACTTAAATTCACTAAATTTTATTGAACATTGTTGATCTGTTTTCATGGGGGTGTTTGTTACTAGCTTTCCTAAATTGTTTTTGTCTGTTTTTGGTTTCAACATCCCTTATCCAAAATGTTTGGGACCAGCGGTGTTTTGGATTTCAGATAATTTCAGATTTTGGGATATTTGCACTATACTTATTGATTGAGCTCATTGAATCTGAAAATCTGAAATCAGAAATGTTCCAGTGAATTTTTCCGTTGAGTGTCATATCAGTGCTTTAATAGTTTCAGGTTTTGGAGCATTTCAGATTTTAGATTTTTGGATTTGGAATGCTTAAGCTGTAGTATCAATGCTGGCTTCGTTAAAGTAAGGTGGGAATTACTTCTTTCTCCTCTATGTTAGTAGTTTCTGGTTTTCAAGGAATTGGTTCATTTCATCTGAGTATTTGAATGTGTGTGTGGAGTTGTCTGTAATATTCCTCTGTTATCCTTTTAATATCTGTGGGAGGCTGTAGTGATGTTTTTGCCCTTTCATTGCCCTTTCAATACCAATTTCTTTTTTTTTACCTCTTATTCTTTCCTGCCAGTCTTGATAGAGGTTTCTTCATTTTCTAAACCTTTTTGAAGAAGCAGCTTTTGGTTTTATTTTTCTCCGCTTTTCTGTTTTCAGTGTCTTTGATTTTTTTTTTTAATCCTCTGCCTTATTACTTGCTTTGGGTGTAAATATTTTTTTTTGAGACGGAATCTTGCTTTGTCGCCCAGGTGGAGTGCAGTGGTGTGATCTCAGCTAACTGCAGCCTCTGCCTTCCGAGTTCAAGCCATTCTCCTTCTTCAGCCTTCCACGTAGCAGGCATGCACCACTACGTCCACCTAAATTTTTTGTATTTTTAGTAGAGATGGGGTTTCATTGTGTGACCAGGCTGGTCTTGAACTCCTAAACTCAAGTGATCCACCCACCTTGGCCTCCCAAAGTGCTGAGATTACAGAGGTGAGCCACTGCGCCCAGCCGGGTTTTTTAATTTTAATTTTATTTTATTTTTGGGGGATGAAGTTTCGCTCTTGTTGCCCAGGCTGGAGTGCAGTGGTGCCATCTCAGCTCACTGCAGCCTCTACCTCCCGGGTTCAAGTGATTCTCCTACTGCAGCCTCCCAAGTAGCTGGGATTAGAGACGTGGGCCAACATGCCCAGCTGATTTTGTGTTTTTAGTTGAGGCGGGATTTCTGCATGTTGGTTAGGCTGGTCTCAAACTCCCAACCCCAGGTGATCTTCCCACCTCAGCCTCCCAAAGTACTGGGATTATAGGCGTGAGCCACCGCGCCCTGCCTTTTATTTTAATTTTTTTTTTTATATTAGTTTTTGAGACTGAGTTTTGCTCTTGTTGCCCAGGTTGGAGTGCAGTGGCACGATCTCGGCTCACTGCAACCTCCCCCTCCTGGGTTCAAGCGATCCTCCTGCCTTAGCCTCCGGAGTAGCTGGGATTACAGGCATTTGCCACCACACCCTGCTAATTTTGTATTTTTAGTAGAGACAGGGTTTTTCCATATTAGTCAGGGTGGTCTTGAACTCCCAACCTCAGGTGGCCTCCCAAAGTGCTGGGATTACAGGTGTGAGCCACATGGCCAGTCATTTTTTTTTTTAACAGATAAGGTTTTGTACTGTCTTCTTGGCTGTAGTGCTGTGGCTTGATCATAGCTCACTGTAACCTTGAACTTGTGGACTAGAGGGATTCTCCCATCTCAAGGGATCTCCCACCTCCGTCTCCTTAGTGGCTGGCAGTATGGACACACCCCATCATGATCTATCTAATATTTTTTATTTGGTACTTTTTGTAGAGAAGGAGTTTTGTCATGTTGCTTGGGCTGGTGTTTAACTGCTGAGCTTGAGCGATGTGCCTACCTCTCCCTCCCCAAGTGCTGGGATTACAGCCACAGTGCCTGGGCTCTTCTTTTATAATATAAGTATTTAATGCTATAAACTTCTTTCTGAGCCATATTAAAGCCGGATCCCACAAATTTTGGTAGTTTGAACCTTTTTTTTTTTTTTTGGAGACAGAGTCTCTTTTCATTGTCCAGGCTGGGCTGGACTGGAATGGTGCAATCTTGGCTCACTGCAACCTCCACCTCCCAGGTTCAAGCAATTCTCTTGCCTCAGTCTGCTAAGTGGCTGAGATTACAGGTGCCCGCCACCATGGTGAGCTAATTTTTTGTATTTTTAGTAGAGTTGGGGTTTTACCATGTTCGTCAGGTTGGTATTGAACTCCTGACCTCAAGTGATCCACCTGCCCTGGTCTCCCAGCGTGCTGGAAGTATAGGCTTGAGTCACTGTGCCTGGCTGAAGTTTCATTATCATTCACTTTAAAGTGTCTTATAGCTAGGTATGGTGTTGGGTGCTGTAGTTCCAGCTACTCAGGAGGTTGAGACAGGAGGACCACTTGAGCTCAGGGGTTCCAGGCTATAGTGTGCAATGATAGCATCTGTGAATGGCATTGCACTTAAGCCAGGTCAACATAGCAAGACCCCTGTCTCTAAAGTAATAAATAAAATTCAGATTTCCCTTTTTTGACTTATATTTTCTTTAGAAGTTGTTATGGTTTGACTGTGTCCCTACCCAAATCTCGTCTTGAATTATGGCTCCCACAATCTCATGTGTTGTGGGAGAAACCTGGTGGGAGGTAACTGACTCATGGATGCAGGTCTTTCCTGTGCTGTTCTCTGTGATAGTAAATGAGTCTCATGAGATCTGATAGTTCTGTAAGTGGGAATTTCCCTGGCCAAGGTCTCTCTGCCTGCCACCATCCATGTAAGACATGACTTGCCCTTGTCTTCCAGCGTAATTGTGAGGCCTCCCCAGCCATGTGGAACTCTTTTTAAACCTCTTTTTCTTCCCAGTCTTGGGTATGTCTTTATCAGTAGTGTCAGAATGGACTAATACAGAAGTGTACTGTTTAATTTCCTGTATCTCTCTCTTTCTTTTTTTTTTTTTTTTTTTTTTGAGGCAAGGTCGTGCTCTGTCACCCAGGCTGGAGTGCAGTGGTGTGATCTTAGCTCACTGCAACCTCCACCTCCCAGGTTCAAGCAATTCTCCCACCTCAGCCTTCCTAGTAGCTGGGATTACAGGTGCCCACCACTGCACCCAGCTGAGTTTAGTATTTTTAATAGAGATGGATTTTCACCATGTTGGTCTTGAACTCCTGACCTCAGGTGATCCACCTGCCTTGGCCTTTCAAAGTGCTGGGATTTCAGGCTTGAGGCACCACGCCCAGCCACCTGTATCTATTACTGAATTCTTGTCTAATTTTTACCATTATAGTCAGAGATCATTCTTTTTATGATTTTAAATTTATCAAAAAGTTTAAGGTTTTATGATCTGTTTTGGTGAATGTTACATATGCACTTAAAAATGTATATACTACTATTATTGGGTGTTTTCTGAATGTCAGTTAGATCCAGTTGGCTGATTTTTTTTTTTTGGTTGATGGTTTTGTTCACTTAGATTCTTGTTGAGTTTTTGCCTGCTAGTTTTTCTGATTGCTGAGACGAATGTTGAAGTCTCTGACTGAAATTGTAGATTTCTTCCCTTTTCCTTACAGTTTATTTAGTTTTTGTTTCTTGTATGTTTGAAGCTCTGTTTGGTGCATGTACATTTAGGATTGTTAGATCTTCTTGGTGAATTGACCCTTTTGTCATTTAAATTATATCCTTCATCTTTGGTAGTTTCCTTGTCTCTAAAGTCTATTTTGTCTGATGCTATGAATGTAGCCTTTCCAGCTCTCTGCTAGTTAATATTTGCATGTTACGTTTTTCTTTCTTTTTTTGAGATGCAGTCTCACTCTGTTGCTCAGGCTGGAGTGCAGTGGCGCGGTCTTGACTCACTGCAACCTCCGCCTCCCAGGTTCAAGCAGTTCTCCTGCCTCTGCCCCCTGAGTAGCTAGGATTACAGGCACATGCCACCATATCCGGTTAATATTTGCATTTTTAGTAGAGACAGAGTTTCACCATGTTGGCGAGGCTGGTCTTGAACTCCTGACCTCATGATCCTCCTGCCTTGGCCTCCCAAAGTGCTGAGATGAGAGGTGTGAGCCACCACGCCTGGCCTCTGTATATTATATTTTTTCTATCTTTTTGCTTTAAAACTATCTATGTTATTTGAAATGAATTTCCTGTAGATAGCTGCCTGATTAATTTTTTTATGCTTATTCATATTTTCAGTTTTAATTGTAATGTATATGTGAAATACACTTATTGGAGACACCTTTTTTCCTGGCTTAATTACTAATTTAATATTTATTTGGTGCTAGAATAGGATGCTGCTTTGCACAATATTTGATAAAGTTCTCTTTACTAGACTTTTTGACCCTGTAGGCTTTGTGAGCTGGTTTGCTGCATTACATGAACATGGTGACACAAGCCATCTTCATTTCAGAGTTTGACCAGTATGAGTTCAAATCAAGTAACATGTATCTTATGGGCCTCTATGCTGTTTGTTTTATTGTTACTTTAGAAGTAAGTTTTAGCTGCACTGAGTGGCTTACATCTGTAATCCCAGTATTTTGGGAGGCTAGAGGTAAATATACAAATACCAGAACCACCTAAAAATCTGTAACTTGACCAAATTCTAGATAATATTGGGGTCTAACCGATTATGAAAATATATTTGAATGGACTCAGCAGCTGGATGCAGTGGTTGGCAACCATAACTCTAGCACTACTTTGGAAGGCCAAGGCAGGAGGGACATTTAAGGTGGGAGGATTGCTTGAGGTGAGGAGTTCAAGACCAATCTGGTCATCTCTACAAAAAAGAAAGCCCTTCCAAAACAAATACAGGTAGTCTTCAAAGAAACTCTGGATCAGAGATAACACTAATAGTGTGTGTGGAACAAGGACATTTATGGCAGAACCAACACTTATGCTTCCTGTACAAGCTCTTCATTGGCCGTGTATGAAGTATAAAAAAATGATCTCAGCAGAACTGGGAATCAGCTTTCAAAGATTATTTGAAATGTGGATTTACATCCACTTTTATTAATGACAAGCCATGCCTGAAGTGGTTATCTCGCCTTGAGATGTTAGGGAAGGAAAGTATATAGCCTTCACATTCAGCAAAATATTGTAAGCATTCGAAAGAGAAACATCACCTATAAATTTTTGCATCTGTGTTTGGAGTCATGCACTACACAATCTAATATTTTATAAAATTGTATTCAACTCAAAGAGAAACTCTTTTTGAGGTTTCTAACTTATATTTCTGTATTACTTAGGGTTCAAATGCAGAAGCAACTTAGTTTTTATAAGCAGGTATTTAATATGGAGAATTAGGAGCATGCAGCATTTAAAATTATTTATTATATTTATTTTTTGTGACAGTGTATCATCTAGGTGCTAGAATGCAGTGGTGTGATCATGGCTCACTGCAGCCTTGACCACCCAGGCTCAAGTGATTCTTTCACCTCAGTCTCCTGAGTAGTTTGGACCACAGGTGCCTCTACCAACCTGGCTAATTTTTAAAAAAAATGTTGTAGATACAGGGTCCGGCTCTGTTGTCCAGGCTGGTCTTAAACTCCTGGGGTCAAGTAATTTTCCTGCCTCGGCCTCGCCAAGTGCTGGGATTACAGGCATGAACCACTGCCCCTGGCCAGGAACATACAACATTTTTTAAAGGTCTGGTGGAACAGACTCTTGTCTGGGCTTCTGTGAATGACTTCCAGCACAAAAGGTCAGCACTCAGCTGTGGAGGTGGTGGAGCCAGTGTGCAACTCTGCCACAGGTTTCTAATATTGGAGACAAAATAGCCACCTACTATTTGGGAAAAGGGTATTTTTCCAGTAGGGGTGGGGAAGTGAGCAGAATACATGGGAAACAACATGGCAACAAAAGAAATACATTATTTTGTCAGCAAATATTTTTGCAGTATTCATAAAATCAATTCCAGGAGATTTAGAAGAATAAATGATTAGAATAAATGATGTGGGGGTTTGCTCTGGGTTGATGGAAGCGCTGTTGGGTTATTTTCTTCTTGTTTTTGATTTTTGAGACGGACTCACTCTGTCGCCCAGGTTGGAGGGCAGTAGCACCACCCATACATGACCCATTGCAGCCTGAACTCCTGGGATCAAGAGATCTTCCTGCCTCAGAGTAGCTGAGACTACAGTCACATGCCACCGTGCCTGGTTAATTAAAAAAAAATTGTGGAGACGGGGGTCTTGCCATGTTACCCAGGCTGGTTTGGAACTCCTGGCCTTAAGTAATCCTCCCACCTTGGCCTCCCAAAGCACTGGGAATCATAGGAGTGAGCCACTGCGCCTGGCCCCATGGATATTTTTTACAGGTGTTAGCCTGTTCTTTTTGCTAGATTCTAGTTGAGTGCTCTTTTGATAATACACAAGCTTGTGGATTCTGAAATGATTTCTTTTTTTTGAGACAGAGTTTCGCTTTTGTTACCCAGGCTGGAGTGCAATGGCGTGATCTCAGCTCACCGCAACCTCCGCCTCCTGGGTTCAGGCAATTCTCCTGCCTCAGTCTCCTGAGTAGCTGGGATTACATGCACGCGCCACCATGCCCAGCTAATTTTTTGTATTTCTAGTAGAGACGGGGTTTCACCATGTTGACCAGGATGGTCTCGATCTCTTGACTCGTGATCCACCTGCGTCGGCCTCCCAACGTGCTGGGATTACAGGCGTGAGCCACCGCGCCCGGCTGAAATGATTTCTTTAGTAAAACAAGGTTTTGTGGAAAAACTAGATAAACACAGTGATAGAGCAGCCATTTTGTTTTTTAAAAAATGATCATGTAGTCTTTCAGGTAACAAAAGTAAAAAGAGATTCTTGGGTAGGACAGAATTTCAGAAAGAGCAGCACATGTGAAATTGGTTCCCCACATGATGTGTAGGGAACTGCTTACGGCACCCAGTTGAAGCCAGAAGCACTCACAGGTCAGCCGGAGGCCTTTAGAGAGGTAGTACATCTTTACAATATTTCGTAATGACGGGGGAGTAACTGAAAATACTTGGCAAGACACAGGGGCTTCCTGGGTATCTTGTGGCAAAGGTGATACCATTACCTATTCTGAAGGTGAATCGAGCGTTCTTCTTTTACATAAAGGTAAGTGGTCTAAATTTGCTGACCTTTGCTGTAATAAGTGGCTGTCGTCAGTAGAAAGCTACCTAGCAAATCCAGTATTTTTGAGAAAAAGAAACATATTATCTGTCCCCTTAAGGTAAAGGTGACATTTTAATAATGAGTGGAAAATTGTTTTTTGATAGAAAGTTGCTGTAATGAGCATTTTGAAAACAGATGTTTAAGACAAGCACAATAGCTCATGCCTGTAATCCCAGCACTTTGTGAGTCCAAGGTCGGCAGATCATTTGAGGTCAGAAGTTTGAGACTAGGCTGGCCAACGTGGTGAAACCCAGTCTCTACTAAAAATACAAAAATTAGCTGGGCATGGTGGTGCACGCCTGTAGTCCCAGCTACTTGGGCTGAGGCAGGAGAATTGCTTGAACCCTGGAGGCAGAGGTTGCGGTGAGCCGAGATCGTGCCATTGCACCCCAGCCTGGGCGACAGAGCGAGACTCTTGTCTCCAAAAATGAAAACAGATGTTGAGCGTTGTCTCCATTGTGTGTGTGTATCTTTGCTAAGATTAATGTAAATAGTCATTTTACTGCACACTTAAACTTGGAAATGAAATTTTTTAGCTTCTTTAAAAGTTTCTTTTTGTAACAATCGTGTCTTGAACTTATTTATGAAAAATACAAAAATGTGATACCCTCTGATTACTGTGTAAGAACAGTGAACTCCGATGAAGATGTAAATTGACCAGCTGAATTTAAACAGAAACCTTGCATAATTGATTGATGAGATTGAAAACCAGTTTTCATAATTTGGTGAGTGCAGCCAGTGATACACTTCTACTTCGCTAGATGGATCTTTGAGTGGGACCTTTTTCAGCAAAGACTGCCGGTCAAACCTCTCTGAATAATTGAATTTAGAGTACTCCTAAGATCTAGTTTTAACACAAAGTGTTTAACCAAGCTTTTTAAGATAATGAAGTACATTCAACCATATTGACCTCCTTAAGTTTTTTTGTCACGATTTTTGGTGACACAAAAAAGTTTTGTGTTGTTAATAAAAAATATGTAAAAAGACAATTTCATTTTCATCTCGTCGTATGTTTCTGTATTTTGAGTGTATGTGGTTTTTTTTTTTTTTGAGACTAAGTCTCACTCTGGTTGCTCAGGCTGGAGTGCAATGGCGCTATCTTGGCTCACTGCAACCTCTGCCTTCCAGGTTCAAGGGATTCTCCTGCCTCAGCCTCCTACTAGTAGCTGGGATTACAGGCACCTGCCACCACCCCCGACTAATTTTTGTATATTTTTTGGTTTTTTTTTTTTGGGACCAAGTTTCGCTCTTGTTGCCCAGGCTGGAAGCGGTGGCGCTATCTCAGCTCACTGCAACTCAGGATTGCTCACTGCAACTCAGGATTGCTCACTGCAATCCTGGGTTCAAGCGATTCTCCTGCCTCAGCCTCCTGAGTAGCTGGGATTACAGGCATGCACCCCCACGCCCGGCTAATTTTTGTGTTTTTAGTGGAGACGGGGTTTCTCCATGTTGGTCAGGCTGGTCTAGAACTCTTGACCTCAGATGATCCACTCACCTCGGCTTCCCAGAGTGCTGGGATTATAGGTGTGAGCCACGGCACCTGGCTAATTTTTGTATTTTTAGTAGAGATGGGGTGGCTTTTCACCATGTTGGCCAGGCTGGTCTCGAACTCCTGACCTCAGGCGATCTGGTTGCCTTGGCCTCCCAAAGTGCTAGAATTACAGGTATGAGCTACTGAGCCAAGCTGTGCATTTTTTTTTGATTGAACATAAATTACATTTGTTCTGCAGCAGAGTGCTTTCTGTGTTACCAATAGGAGATTCAGGGTGACCTCAAAAACCATGTACCTTGTTCCATGCCCAGATGAACGGGCACTGTTATGTAGACTTGGTACATGTGCTCAGGCCTTACTGGCTAGGTGTCCCTGCAGATGCAGCCTGCTGGTGACTGAGCAGGGACTTCTTGGGCGCCTCAATCATCTCTCCAAGTGGGTTCCTTCCTCCTTTGTTCTGTTACCCTGTGCCTCTGCAGGGGAATGGCTGTTGTCCTCCAGCACGTCCTGTTCTCATGTTGCAGTCATGGTTTCTACCTTCCCGCTTCAGAAGCCTGTTCTCTGCTACTTCTCGCCTGAATTTCCCAGCCTTTCCTCCTGGTTCTGCCTCTGAGAATCCTTCAGGGCCTGGCTTGATGCTGCCTTTTCTGGTTGAAAGCTTACCTTCCAACCTTCCAACAGCAGCAACTTCTCTAATGATACTTTACGCCTTTGTTTTACCTGTGTATTTATATCTTTTATGAGATTGGACATTTAAAAAAATGTGTTAGCTGTGGGCTTGTAAATAAGTTTTTAAAAAGATTAGAAGTTTATTGAATGCAGAACAATTTTAAGGCATAATGCCTTGTTCATAGCCAGTGAGTGTGTTTTAAATGAATCAAGTAAGATATAGAATTAGGGTTTCTTTTTTTGGAGACGGAGTTTCGCTCTTGTTGCCCAGGCTGGAGTGCAGTGGTGCTATCTCGGCTCACTGCAACCTCCGCCTCCTGGGTTCAAGCAATTCTCCTGCCTCAGCCTCCCAAGTATCTGGGATTACAGGCGCCCACCACCACACTTGGCTATTTTTTATATTTTTTAGTCAAGATGGGGTTTCACCATGTTGGCCAGCCTGGTCCTGAACTTCTGACTTCAGGTAATCCACCCACCTCAGCCTCCCAAAGTGCTGAGATGATAGGTAAGCCACTGTGCCCAGCCAGGAATTTAAAAAAATTGTCTAAAAGTCTTAATGTCAGTAGCTGGGCATGGTGATACACACCTGTAGTACCAGCTGCTCAGGAGGTTGAGGAGGGAGGATCAGCTGAGTCCAGGAGGTCCAGGCTACAATGAGCTATTATTGTGTCACTGCACTTGAGCCTGGCAGCAGCAATTCCCTGTCTCTAAAATAAATAAATGATTTTTAACATCACATTTGTGTTTGTAGTTTTCTGCCATGTGAAATTAAACAGAGGCCAGCCAGTTTCATCTGATTTTCTTTTATTCTTTTTTTTCTCTTTTTCTCTTGCAATGTGTTGATTATTCATCTGATTTTCAAATGTACTGAACAAAGTGGTACAGGAAAACATTCTAAGCCATCATTCCCCACAGTGAGGTATGTGTTATTACCAGGTATAGTGAGCAAAGTGTAAGGGGAAAAATAATGACTTAGACCTTAGGAATGATTGCTTGAGTGTGGCATTTTGTGTACAACAAAGTTGATTCCAAATTTAGTCACTTCTGATTCTGGATTATAGAAGGATTCTGTTAAGATTGTTCTCTTCCTTTTCATTTGTCATGGAACCTCAGAAGGTGCAGGATTAAGACTTTAGATCATTCTGGAAGTTTAACACCAGTGGGGTTACTCAATCACATTGTTTTTTATTTTTTATTTTTGAGACAAGAGTCTCAAATTGTCCCCCAGGCTGGAGTACAATGGCGCAATCTTGGCTCACTGCAACCTCCACCTCCCAGGTTCTTGTGATTCTCCTGCCTCAGCCTCCTGAGTGGCTGGAATTACAGGCGCCCCCCACCACACCTGGCTTTTTTATGTTTTTAGTAGACATGGGGTTTTACTGCATTGGCCAGGCTGGTCTTGAATTCTTGACCTCGTGATCTGCCCGACTTGGCCTCCCAAGTGTTGGTATTACAGGCGTGTGCCACCATGCCCGGCTCATTCATATTCTTTTGTTGTTGTTGTTGTTTTGCTTTTTTTTTTTTTTGAGACAGTCCCACTCTGTCACCCGGGCTAGAGTGTAATGGCATCTTGGCTCACTGCAACCTCCACCTCCTGGGTTCAAGTGATTCTCCTGCCTCAGCCTCCTGAGTAGCTGGGACTATAGGCATACATCACCACACCCAGCTAATTTTTTTTGTATGTTAATAGAGACAGGGTTTCACCATGTTGGTCTCAAACTCTGGAGCTCAGACAATCCATCCTGGCCTCCCAAAGTGCTAGGTTTACAGGCATGAGCCACCGTGCCTGGCCCATGGCCCAGATTCTTGTGTAGAGCCGGCTGATCAGAAACCCATGTGTGAGGTTGAGAAATTGTCATGGAAACTGTGTTGCTAACAGTGGTGGAATATAACCTTCTAAATATTGGATTTTACTTAGCAGTAATACAAAAGGAGCCCAAAGGTAGTTTATTAAATCATATTTATTTATTTATTTTATTGTCATATTTAAGCACAATTGTGTAGATGTTAGTTTAGTGCTATTTGCCAATATTTTTTTTAATTATTAAAAAGAATTCTAGGGCCGGGCATGGTGGCTCACACCTGTAATCCCAGCAATTTAGGAGGCTGAGATGAAGGGATCACAAGGTCAAGAGACTGAGATCATACCAGCCAACGTGGTGAAACCCCCGTCTCTACTGAAAATACGAAAATTAGCCGGGTGTGGTGGCACATGCTTGTAGTCTCAGCTACTCGGGAGGCTGAGGCAGGAGAATCACTTGAAGCCGGGAGGCGAAGTTTGCAGTCAGCTGAGATCACGCCACTGCACTGCAGCCTGGCAACAGAGACTCCTTCTCTCTCTCTCTTTTTTTTGGTGCTGTGACTCGGATACGAATGAGACTCCCTCTCAAAACAAAAAAGAATTCTTTTTGAGTAGGGTCTTCTCTGTCACCCAGGCTGGAGTGCAGTGGCGGATCACAACTCACCGCAGCCTCCGTCTCTGAGGCTCAAGCTGTCCTGCCTCAGCCTCCCAAGTAGCTGGAACCACAGGCATGCTCCCACACATCCAGTTAATTTTTAAAACTTTTTTGTAGAGATAGGATCTTGCTATGTTGCCCAGGCTGGTTTTGAACTCCTGGGCTCAAGTAACCCTCCTGCCTTGGCCTCCCAAAGTGTTAGGATTACGGTTGTAATCTGCCGCACCCAGGTTAAAATAAGTTTCCATAATAGTCAGGTGCTGTGTAAGCCAAACACATGGGGAGCTTTTCACATCTAATATTTAAGTTACAGAAACAGAGTATGACTTCTCTTCTTCACTTTTGAGTATCTTCTGAAATTGTGGCTGATCCGTTAAATAGCCCAAAAGTTTTTCAGAATCCTAGATTCTGGGCAGTTCGGCAGTAGTGAGTTACTTAAACTCACTTGTCATTAGTTAAACTCATGGGGCCAGTTTTTGAATCTGTGCCTCCTTGGACAAATCATGTTACCCTTTTTTTTTCCTTTGGGACAGAGTTTCGCTCTTGTTGCCCAGGCTGGAGTGCAGTGGCTCACTGTAGCTTCTGCCTCCCGGGTTCAAACGATTTTCCTGTCTCAGCCTCCTGAGTAGCTGGAATTACAGGTGACCACCACCACATCTGGCTAATTTTTGTATTTTTAGTAGAGACAGGGCTTCGCCATGTTGGCCAGGCTGGTGACTTCTCAGAGCTCTGACCTCAGGTGATCTGCCTGCCTCAGCCTCCCAGGGTGGTGGGATTACAGGCGTGAGCCACTGTGCCCGGCCATGTTACCCTTATTTCTACCTCCAGGGTTGACTTCAGTCTGTTCGGATGTCTTCTGTTTGTAAGAAAGCAGTACATTCTCTGAGTCAGCGTGGATTTGGTAACTCTAACCCTAAATCACTTTAAGTTCAGAGAGTCGTTCTGAGCTAAAGAAACAACTCTGTGAATCTCTGCAGTGAGCTTGATGACGTGGTTCAGGAGGTGCTGAGAGAAACCAGAGCTCCATATCTTTTTTCTCTGTGTATCTTTATTTTCCCAAGGGTTCATGAACTGTTATTCCTCCTTGCAGAGGTCCTGGCACAGTGTTTTTTGGTATAGGACACAGCAGTAAATGGCCCTGTGGTCTGCTTTCGTGGCTGAAATAATGGGAACTCATTTCTCCCCATCCTAGTGACACAGGAAATAAGCCTTGCCACGTTTAGGTGCAAGGCTGTGGGAAGTTTAGGAGACGGTGTCTCTGTAGGTGGACCAATTACCCCGTGGGTACAGGCCTCCGTGAGCTCCTCCTCGTATCAGGGCTGGGGTAGTTTTTTCAGCCCCACTGCCTGGATGGAGCGTTGTGATTTAGGCGTGCCTGTTTACTGCAGGTCTCACTCACAGGTCGGCCTCACTCAGGTGGTCATGTCTCCTGGGTAGGAAGTCACGTGCTTTGAGTGCCTGTTTCTCTTCTGCCTTACGTTTCCTCCCCACCCTCTCCCTGTTGTGTTCAGGGTCCGCCCACTCGGTTTCGCTTATGGAGTGGGTGGTGGGGTGGCCGGCTATCTGTGCTGTGGCTGTCTCCCTGTGTGGTGACATCTCAGAGCTGCTTTCTTGCCTTGTCACCTTACCCATAGGCACTGTTCTTTTGTGACTCCCCTCTGTGGCCCCAGCTCTTCCTTCTGGCAGCCTCTAATGATGCCAGGGTTGCTTTGCCTTTAGTTCATGTTTCTCATGAGTGGACCAAATTCTGTTTTTATGCCAGGCCTTGCCATGGGTCCTGAAGACCACAGTTGTGCTGTGACAGGCTGCCCTGTATCCCGTGGGTTAATTATTTTGAGGCCTGGAGGAGAGGCAGGTTCTGAGGTGCCAGGCAGATGTGGCACCACCTTGCCAGCAGCTCGGAGACTTGTACTTGTTGGCACAGTGAACTTCTGTTTGGTTATATATGAAAAGTTTATATTTGTCCAGGGATTTGGATGTGAATAGCTTCTGAGGTAGAAATACTAATTTTATTTATAGGTGTGATTGTGAAAAGGGGTTTTGAGAGGTATGTGTAGAGTGAAATTCTAGACTAGAACTTTTATTTTTATTTTGAGACAGAGTTTTGCTCTCTCCCCTAGGCTGGAGTGCAGTAGGGTGCTCTTGGCTCTCTGTGACCTCTGCCTCTCAGGGTCAAGCGATTCTCTTACCTCAGTTTCCCGAGTAGCTGGAATTACAAGAGTGTGCCACCAAGCCCAGGTAATTTTTGTAGAGATAGAGTTTCACCACGTTGGCTGGTGTCGAACTCCTGACCTCAGGTGATTCTGCCTCCCTTGAAGTGCTGGGATTATAGGTGTGAGCCACAGTGCCCTGTCTAGACCAGAACTTTTTGTTAATTACTTTCTGTTTTCTTTTTCTTTTTTTTTTTTAGTGTGTAGTGACACATACTACTTTCTAAATCTTGGTTGGAGGCCGGGCACAGTGGAGCACGATTCCAACTTAAGAAAATATTGGTTAGGACGTGAAGACAGATTATGAAGACTGGATTTCAACTAAAAATTAAGCCCAGGGCTGGGTGCGGCGGCTCACACCTGGAATCCCAGCACTTTGGGAGGCTGAGGTGGGTGCATCACCAGGTCAGGAGATCGAGACCATCCTGGCCAACATGGTGAAACCCCGTCCCTACTAAAAATACAAAAATTAGCCAGGCGTAGTGGTGTACACCTGTAATCCCAGCTACTCAGGAGGCTGAGGCAGGAGAATCGCTTGAGCTAGCCCTGGAGGCGGAGGTTGCAGGGAGCCGAGATTGCGCCACTGCCCTCCAGCCTGTGTGAATAAAGCGAGACTCCATCTCAAAAAAAAGAAAGGAAAATTAAGTCCAGAGTAACATTTCAAGTTTTCTTTTTTCTTTTTTCTTTTTTTTTTGAGACGGAGTTTCGCTCTCGTTACCCAGGCTGGAGTGCAATGGCGCGATCTCGGCTCACCGCAACCTCCGCCTCCTGGGTTCAGGCAATTCTCCTGTCTCAGCCTCCTGAGTAGCTGGGATTACAGGCACGCGCCACCATGCCCAGCTAATTTTTTTGTATATTTATTAGAGACGGGGTTTCACCATGTTGACCAGGATGGTCTCGATCTGTTGACCTCGTGATCCACCCGCCTCGGCCTCCCAAAGTGCTGGGATTACAGGCTTGAGCCACCGCGCCCAGCCTTCTTTTTTCTTTTTTTGAGACGGAGTCTTGCTGTTGCCAGGCTGGAGTGCAGTGGCGCAATCTCGGTTCACTGCAACCTCTGCCTCCTGGGTTCAAGTGATTCTTGCGCCTCAGCCTCCTGAGTAGCTGGGACCACAGGAGCATGCCACCATGCCCGGCCAATTTTTGTATTTTTATTAGAGACGGGGTTTCACCATGTTGGCCAGGATAATCTCAATCTCTTGACCTTGTGATCCACCGCCTCAACAGGTGAATCACCTGGGGTCAGGAGTTCAAGACCAGCCTGGCCATCATGGTGAAACCCATCTCTGCTAAAAATACAAAAATTAGTTGGGCATGGTGGTGTGAACCTATAGTAATCCCAGCTACTTGGGAGGCTGAGGATGGAGAATTACTTGAACCTGGGAGGCGGAGATGAGCTGAGATCATCTCATGTTGCAGTGAGCTGAGATGCCACTGCACTCCAGCCTCAGGGATAGAGTGAAACTCTGTCTTTAAAAAAAGCCCTGTGTAGATGTGTGTTTTTATTGCCATGTGTGGGGCATGGGTTCTTCTGTGCTTCACCGCTGTGCCTGTCTGCTCCATGGCTGCGGTCCCCCAGTGCTGCAGTGCCGCACCTCGCTCGTGCATTTGTTCCATGAGCACCTGCCTGTCCAGCTATGTTCTAGACTCCCTGCTGCCTGGAGCTGGCTTTCCAGCTGGGGAGGCTGACAGACAAGCACCCTCCAATGGCGGGAAGAGGTAGGGAGGGGTATGGTCTGGGAAGGCCTCCCCAATGTGGTGATACTTGAACAAGGCCTGAGGGAGATGGGGATGTGCCTGGCTCTTTGTTTTATCTGGGGGAAGAAGTTTCTACTCAGACGGCGATAAGCAGTACAGAGGCCTCATCTGGGTGCATTCTTAGGTGTCCAGGTAACAAGGAGACCTGTGAGGCTGGAGCAGAATGAGTCAGACAGGCCGAGGGGAAAAATACGAAAGGTTTTTATTCAACAACTTTGGTTTTTATTGTGTTACAAGGGGAATGTGGGAGGGTTTTGTGCAGAAGAGTGACATTGTGTCAGTTCTGACAGAGCTACTCCGTTCCTCCTGGGTGTAGGGGTGAAGGTTGGAACAGGAAGACCAGTTAGAGATGTGGTGTCGGTGTGGGGTGGGCGTTTCATGGGGCCTGTGCTGCACCCTCTTGTTGTGTGCTGTGGAACGTTGAGAGTGGGGCGAGGGATCTCTTGTGTAGAATGCAGGGAGTGGAGCGAAGGTGGAGATTGAGAGGGCAGGCCTGTCTCGTGCTGAGGCTGCTGCATCTGCTCACCTTTTGTTTTCTTTGCAGTAGACAGTGGCCAAGCATCCTGTGCTCTCATTCACTGCTGCTGCAGGTGCCACCATACATTAATTTGGCTTGGGACATGTTGAGTTCAGAGTGCCACTGAGATATCCAAGGAGAGATGTGAATTAGGCAATTGTACTGTAGACATTTGACCTCCAAGTCTGGCTTCTGGGAGTCGTGTATTGACGGTCGTGGATGTGGTTGGTGGAAGACGAGCATCAGTGGAAAGTGGCCGAGGAGGGAGTCCTGAAGCACGGTCAGGTTCCAGGACGGCAACCTCTTCTGTAGTGTTCATGTTTATGTCTAAACTGCCTTAAATAAATGGAACTGGGGAGGGCAAATACTACCTGCATGGCAGCTTTTAATGACATGAATTAATCATTTTAAGTTAACTAACATTTAAAAATTTTATCTTTTTAGTTAGTGTTTCTTCAAAAACAACATTAAATCATTAATTCTGTCCTTTTGGCCTATTGGAAGCATTGAAAAGCTGAATGAAATCAAGAAAAACTGCTGGAGAATAGAAGCTTACAGCCTTTTCGGTTTATGACCTGCCTGTGGGAAGAAGGCCCAGCATCCCTCCCCTCTGTTGGTTCACACTCCACTAACATCTTCCTCCTCCTTTCTCCCACCCACAAATTTGTGCCATGCTCCTCTGCCCAGGCCTTGAGTTAGAGCCAGCACTAGGCCTTCCAGCAATGAACATGAGTGACTGATCAGGCCCCCCCACTTTTTTTTTGAGAGAGAGTCTCACTCTGTCACTCAAGCTGGAGTGTACTGGCACAATCTCACCTCACTGCAACCTCTGCCTCCTGGATTCAAGCAATTCTACAGCCTCAGCCTCCCAAGTAGCTGGGATTACACGTGCATGCCACCATACCCAGCTAATTATTTTTAGTAGTGATGGGGTTTCGCCATATTGGCCAGGCTGGTCTTGAACTCCTGATCTCAAATGATTCACCTGCCACAGCCTCCTGAAGTGCTGGGAATATAGGTGCCAGCCACCACACCTCACTTCTAATTCATTAACTTCTCTTTTAATATTTAGTAACAACTTGTTCCCATTCTCTTTTGAGGGTCTTGCTGAATTGATTTCTAATCTTGAGCTGTTCAGTTTTTTCTTCCCTCAAAATAATACTAGCAATTAGAGCTATCAGTTTCTCTTTCTTTTTTTTTTTGGGAGGAAGGCAGGAAGGGAGGAAAGGAGGAAGGGAGGGAGGGAGGTAGGAAGGAAGGGATGAAGGAAGGAAGGGAGGAAGGGAGGGAGGGAGGGAAGGGAAGGAAGGAAATCAAGCAGTGAGAGAGACATTGCCGACCTGGATCTAGAGGTTTACAAGTTGATTTCTTTTTGTTTTCTTTTTTTGAGAGAAAAAAAAGAAGTAAAGGAGAGGAAGAAAGAGGAAGAGAAGGAGGGTGAACGGAAATATGCTTTATTCTGAAAAAAATGGGTTTTAATAATGGCCAATCAATGTTTCCTTTAAATCTATGAATAAGTGTGATGTGGTATTGACAAGAATGTATATTTTGTGTATTTGAAGTGGAGAGCTCTGTAAATATTTATTAAGTTTACTTGTTCCGGATCTGAGTTTGAGTCCTTGATTTCCTTATTAATTTTCTGTCTCATTGAATCTAAGTCTCTATGTATCTGGGTGTTAGGATCGTTAGCTCTTGTTGTTGCATTGATCCTTTTACCACTATATGTTTGTTGCTTTAAAATCTCTTTTATCCAATACGAGAATTGCAACTCCTGCTTTTTATTTATTTATTTATTTATTTATTTATTTTTGCTCTCCATTTGGTTGGTAAATCTTTCTCCATCCCTTTGTTTTGAGTCTTTGTGTATCCTTGCATGTGAAACGGGTCTGGATGTAACATGCCGTTGGGTTTT
>CM052650.1:1950766-1971650 GCA_028533165.1 Leontopithecus rosalia
CGACCTCTGATATCGTTTCTTCTGCTTGAACAATTTCTTCTGTTTAAACCTGTGCATACTTCTCAGAGTTCCTGTACTGTATTCTTCATTTCCATTAATTCACTTATATTCCTCTTTAAGTTGTCTCTTCTCATTATGATTTCGTCAAACCTTTTTTCAAAGTTCTTAGTTTCTTTACGTTGGGCTACAACATGTTCTTTGAACACGGAAGTTTCTTATTATCCATACCCTGAAGCCTGATTCTGTTAATGGGATGCGCTCGTTCTCCATCAAGCCTTGTTACTTTGTTGATGAGGAACTGTGATCATCTTTAGAGGGAGAGGCATTCTGATTTTGAGTATTCTCAGCCTTTTTACGCTGGTTTTTTTCCCATCATTGTAAATTTATCCTCCTGTCGTCTTTGTAATTACCAACTTTCAGATTAGGTCTCTTGAGTGGATGTCCAAGTTGTTAGTTCCCAGGGCCAGAACAGCGGAGTTAAGACTGATGGTGCTTTTCTGCCCAGGATTCTCCTGTTCGGCTTCCTTCTTGTGTGAGTAATAGGTGACTCTGCCTTCCCGGAGCTCCAAACCTCAGTCAGAAGGGGAACCAGTCCCGTTTACTCTGCACCAAGAGCTGCCACGCCGAGGTGCCGGCACAACTGCTGCGCCGGCCTCAGGAGTCGTGCTGGGGACCCGTGTGGCTCCTCCAAACCTCGGTCAGAAGGGGAGCCAGTCCTGTTTACTCTGCACGGAGAGCTGCCGCGCCAAGGTGCCGGCGAAACCGCTGCGCCGGCCACAAGAGTCGCGCTGGCGACCCATATGGCCCCTCCACTGGGAATCTTCTGCTCCGTGAGCTGAGCGACCAGAATTTGTCTGAAAGTGTGGCGTCCTCTAGTTCTCTGCGTTTTCACTGAGAGCTGCAATCCCAAGATTTTAGCGATCGGCCGTCTTGGGTTGTTCACCAGAGCTATCGATTTAACTTGAAGTACAGCACTGGCCAGTCAACTAAAGTTTCGTTATACTGTATAATGTTCTCTGTTTTGTTGTTTTTCTGAATCAATTCATTGAACAGACGTCCATTAACCCATATCATGTGGGTTCCTGTGGTAGCTGCTGGGAATATAATGACTATCCTTTATCCCTCTCTTCAGATTTTAAATATTGTTAGGACTGTAATTGCACATTTATTACTTCTTCTGTGTTTGTTTGTTTGGTTGGTTGGTTTTGAGACAGGGTCTCACTGTTACCCGGTGGAGCAGTCAAGACTCACTGAACCTTGACTTCCTGGGCTTAAGCAGTTTTCCCTCCTCAGCCTCCTTGAGTAGCTGAGTCACAGGTGCATGCCACCATGCCCATTCCTGATGAAGTAATCTGTTACTTACAATATTTTTCTCATTTTAATTTGCTACCCATGCATTTATTTTCTTTGCATTTGCGTGCTTTATTTTGCTTGTGTTTGAAATGTTGTCATTCTTTTTTTTTTTTTTTTTTTTTTTTTTTTAAGACGGAGTTTCGCTCTTGTTGCCCAGGCTGGAGTGCGATGGCGCGATCTCGGCTCACCGCAACCTCCGCCTCCTGGGTTCAGGCAATTCTCCTGCCTCAGTCTCCCAAGTAGCTGGGATTACAGGCACGCACCACCATGCCCAGCTAATTTTTTGTATCTTTAGTAGAGACAGGGTTTCACCATTTTGACCAGGTTGGTCTCGATCTCATGACCTCGTGATCCACCCGCCTCGGCCTCCTAAAGTGCTGGGATTACAGGCTTGAGCCACCGCGCCCGGCCGAAATGTTGTCATTCTAATGATAGTAAGTAGCTGCCGTTTTGACTCATGATTACTGTGTGCTAGACTCTGTATCAAGCACTTTACTTACGTATCTCATTTGATTCTGTGTCACCCTTCGGAGTAGGTTTTCTTTCCCTCAATCCTCCGTTTATAAAAATGCAACTGAGACTTGGAGGGGTTAGTTACTTGCTTAAGGGTAAGCAGTGGGTAGTTTTCAGCCACCTGTGGGATGCTGACCCCCTCGTGTAGTCAAACATTTGCTTATACCTTTCAACCCTCCGAAACTTTAACTACAATAGCCTTCTGTTGACCAGAAGTCTTACCAATACTGTGAACATTTGATGAACAGATACTGTGTCTATAGGTATTATCTACTGCATTCCTACAGTAGAGTAAGCTAGAGAAAATAAAATGTTGTATTTACTAGTAAGTGGAAGCGGATCATGAGAAAGGTCTTCATCCTCATTCTCTTTACATTGACTAGGCTGAGGAGGATGAAGAAGAGGAGAGGTTGGTCTTGTTGTCTCAGGGGTGGCAGAGGAAGTAGAAAGGAAGGCAGGCCCACACTCAGTGTAACTTTATTTTCATTGAAGCAGGGTCTCACTCTGTCACTCAGGCTGGAATGCAGTGGCATAATCACAGATCATTGCAGCCTCAACCTACCAGGTTCAAGCCATCCTCCCACCTGATTTTTTATTTTCTGTAGGTATGAGGTCTGACTGGGTTGCACCGGCTGATTGTGAACTCCCGGACTCAAGCATTCCTCTTGCCTCGGCCTACCAAAGTGCTGGGATTATAGGCGTGAGCCACCCATGCCTGTCCCAGTGTAACTTTTTTTTTTTTGGTGAGACAGAGTATTACTTACTCCATTACCCAGGGTGGAATGCAGTGGTGCAATCTCAGCTCACTGCAACCTCCATCACCTGGGTTCAAGCAATTCTTGTGCCCCAGCCTCCTGAGTAGCTGGGATTACAGTTGTGCGCCACCATGTCTGCTAATTTTTGTATTTTTAGTAGAGATGGGGTTTCACCATGTTGACCAGGCTGGTCTCAAACTCCTGTGTTCAAGCGATCTGTCTGCCTCAGCCTCCCAGAGTGCTGGGATTACAGAGTGAGCTACTGTATACAGCCTAACCTTGGTATTTTTTTTTTTTTAATCTGGTCTCTCTTTGTCACTCAGGCTGGAATGCAGTGTGGTACCATCTCAGCTCACTGCATCCTCCACCTCCCGGGTTGAAGAGATTCTCCTGACTCACAGGGGCATACCATTACACTTGGCTAATTTTTGTATTTTTAGTAGAGATGGGATTTTGCCCTGTTGGCCAAGCTGGTCTTGAACTCCTGGCCTCAAATGATTTGGGAGGCCACCATGGCCTCCCAAAGTGCTGGAATTATAGGCGTGAGCCACTGCCCCTAGTCTAAACTTAGTATTGTTAACACCTCATGAAGTAACTCTGTTTCTCAGAATAACAAACCAAATTCTACAAATGTTAAGTGACTTCTCAAGGTTACACAGATTGTTAGGAGATGGAATTGGCTTTCAAACCCAGGAATTCTGGCTCCAAAGTCCTAGGCTCTTTGACTGGGACTGGCTGTTTCTCCTTTTAACTGCTACTGATGTTCAAACTCTTGGTGTATTCTGCTTTTGATGGTGAATGGCACTGATGGAGACACGTAGGACAGTCTGTTAGTGTGCCCCTGTTAATTATTTCTTTTAATGTATTCTTGACTGTTTTAGGCTTTTGTTTTTTGTTCTTTAAGAAACATGTATAGGTATAAAAACAAAACCGTTGCTGACTGAATTTTGTTGGGTGGGGGGTGACATACGGTTCTGGGGTAATGTTTTGTTATTTTTTTCTTCATTCTGTTTTATGACAAATTCAGATGATTCAGATGGCTGAAACATTTATTAATGTCAATGCTGCTTTTCTTGGAAGATGTGTCAACAGTTTGGAAGGAAGTTTAGTTAAGAAAAAGACATACTTTTTGGAATTCTACTGTTTCATGTTGTCTTCACTCTTAACCATCACCATCTCTGGTTTTTTATCAGAGGGGGATTTAAACCTGATGGGGTGCTCTCCAGAGTTTTATTCCCAAACATCTATTTTTTTTTTTTTTTTGAGATGGAGTTTCGCTCTTGTTACCCAGGCTGGAGTGCAATGGCGCGATCTCGGCTCACCGCAACCTCCGCCTCCTGGGTTCAGGCAATTCTCCTGCCTCAGCCTCCCGAGTAGCTGGGATTACAGGCACGCGCTACCATGCCCAGCTAATTTTTTGTATCTTTAGTAGAGACGGGGTTTCACCGTGTTGACCAGGATGGTCTCGATCTCTTGACCTCGTGATCCACCCGCCTCGGCCTCCCAAAGTGCTGGGATTACAGGTGTGAACCACTGCACCCAGATTTATATCCTCATTTTTAGATGAGGATGCCAAGGCCAAGAGAGGTTAGTAATACTCATGTTGACATGGCTGGTAAGTGAAGCTGAGCAGTCTGGCTTTAGAGCCTGCATTTTTAATCATACCTTGCCGTAATTAGTAGTTTTTTCCCCCCTCTATTTTTAACCTTGAAAGATAAACTTTATTGAGATACATGGTATACACAGTAAGCTGTTCCCCTTCTAAGCATACAGTTCTGAATATTGGCAAATATCTACCACTCCAGTTAAGATTCAGACAGTGTCACTCACCCCACTCACCCCTCTCACGCTCCTTTGCCAGCCGTCCTCCTCTGGCCCCCGGCAGCCAGTGATGGTTATTAATAGGGTTTGGTTAGGATCTCTGCTGTCTTGCTAGTTGTTTTCTTTTTGTTGCATTTATCTTTTGTTTCCTTTTTCTCCTTTGTTCACCTCCTCTGAGTTTAATTGAGCATGTTTTGTGATTCTGTTGTATTTATCGGCATATTATTTATAACTTTTTATTTTTCGAGAGGGAGTCTCGCTCTGTCACCTAAGCTGGAATGCAGTGGTGCGATCTTGGCTCACTGCACCCTCCGCCTCCTGGGTTCTAGTGATTCGCTCACCTCAGCCTCCTGGGTATCTGGGATTACAGGTGTCCACCACTATGCCTGGCTAAGTTTTGTATTTCTAGTAGAACCAGGGTTCCACCATGTTGACTAGGCTGGTGTTGAACTCCTGACCTCAGGTAATCCACCTGCCTTGGCCTCCCAAAGTGTTGGGATTACAGGTGTGAGCCATCACACCCGGCCTATTTATACCTCTTAAAAATGCTTTTATAATTGTTGCCTAAGGGTTCACAGTATACATGTTTTAAATTAATTAATTTTATTTATTTTATTAAGAGAGATAGGGTCTTGCTCAGCTGGGCTCGGTGGCCTATAATCCCAGCACTTCGGGAGGTGGAGGCAGGCGGATCACAGGGTCAGGAGATTGCGACCATCCTGGCCAACATGGTGAAACCCCATCTCTACTAAAAAATGCAAAAAATAGCTAGGCGTGGTGGTGGACCCTTGTAATCCCAGCTATTCGGGAAGCTGAGGCAGAAGAATCACTTGAACCCGGAAGGCGGAGGTTGTAGTGACCCAAGATCGCGCCACTGCACTCCAGTCTGGCAACAGAGCAAGACTCTGTTTCAAAAAGAAAAAAAAAGAGATAGGGTCTTGCTCTGTTGCCCAGGTTGGAGTGCAGTGACGTGATCATAGCTGACTGCATCTTTGAAACCCTGGGCTCATGTGATCTTCCCACCATAGCTTCTCAGGTATCTGGGACCACAGGTGTGCACCATCACACCTGGCTAATTTTTTTGTTCTTTGCAGAGATGGGGTCTTGCTTTTGTTGCTTAGACTGGCCTTGAACTCCTGGCTTCAAGCAGTCCTCCCATCTCAGCCTCCCAAAGTGCTGGGATTACAGGTATGAACCACCACCATGCCTGGCCAACAGTTTTAACTAATCCAGAGTGTACCTTCCAATGACACGATGGCTGGGTGCCGTGGCTTACGCCTTTAATATCTCCCAGCACTTTGGGAGGCCGAGGCAGGTGGATCACGTGAGGTAAGGAGTTTGACCAGCCTGACAAACATGGCGAAACCCCATCTCTGCTACAAATACAAAAAAATTAGCTGGGGGTGGTGGCACACGCCTGTAATCCCAGCTAATTGGGAGGCTGAGGCAGGAGAATTGCTTGAACCTGGGAGGCAGAGGTTACAGTGAGCTGAGATCGTGCTGCTGCACTCCAGCCTGGGTGGTGGAGTGAGACTGTTTAAAAAAAAAAAATATATATATATATATAAATAAAATAAAAAGTATATATTATATATAATAAAATATATATATTAAAATATAGTTCTTATACTGCTGTGAAGTGGTATGTTTTAAATATATATATATATATTTTTAAATATGGAATGCTTCACGAGTTTGCGTGTCATCCTTGCGCAGGGGCCATGCCAATCTTCTCTGCATCGTTCCAATTTTAGTATATGTGCTGCTGAAGCGAGCACAAATATATATATTTTATATATTTATATGTATATTTATATATTATATATACACATATATATTAATAACACAATAATAAACAAATATATAATAAAATAAAAATAACATAAATATATGTGTGTATATATTATAATGTATATATTATATACATGTGTATATATATTATAATATATGTACACACACATATATATAAAGTATACCACTTCACAGTAGTATAAGAACTTTGGTATATTACCAATTTCTCCTTTTATCCTTTGTGCTATTGATGTTATCCGTTTGGCTTTTACATATGCAATAAACACGTAGTACATTGCTATTTTTGCATTTGAAAAGTCAGTAATCTTTTAGTGCAATTAAAATAATGCTGACTGGGCATGGCATTTAAATGCCTGTAATCCTAGCACTTTGGGAGGCTGAGGCAGGAGGATCACTTAAGTCCAGTCGTTGGAGACCAACTTGGGCAACATAACAAGGTCCCTTCTCTACAAAAGATAAAAAATAGCCAGCATGATGGCACTTGCCTGTGGTCCCAGTTACTTGGGAGGCTGAAGTGGGAGGATTGCTTGAGCTTGGGAAGTCAAAGCGGCAGAGACCAGTGATTGTGCCATTCTACTCCAGCCTAGATGATAGAGTGAGACCCTGCTGAGAAAAGTGAGAACACTGATTTTCAGCAGGGAGAATGGCTGTTATTAAAAAGTTAAAAAATAACAGATGGTGGTGAGGTGGTAGAGAAAAAGGAATGCTTGTGCACAGTTGGGAGTGTAAATTAGTTCAACCACTGTGGAAGATGGCATGGCAGTTCTGCAGACCTAAAGTCAGAAATACCACTCAACCCAGCAGTCCCATTACTGGGCATATACCCAAAGGAATATACATTGTTCTGTTACAAAGACACATGCACATGTATGTTCATTGCAGCACTGTTCACTATAGCAAAGACATGGAATGAACCCAAATGCCCATCAGTGATAGATAGATGACATAAAGAAAACATGGTACATATACGCTGTGGAATAATATGCAGCTATAAAAAAGAATGGGAGTCTGTCCTTTGCAGGGACTTGGATGGAGCTAGACATCATTATCTTTAGCAGACTAACACAGGAACAGAAAACTCTGCTGATTCTCACTTAGAATACGTATACCAGAAAACCACATACCACATATTCTCACAGCTGATGAGAACACATGGACTTATAGAGGGGAATAACACACACTGTGGCATATCAAAGAGTGGGCGGTGGGAGGAGGGCGAGCATCAGGAAAAAATAGCAACTAATGGCTACTAGTCTTCCTACCTGGTTGAAGAGATAGTCGGTACAGCAAATTCCTGTGACACGTTTACCTGCACATGCTGCATATGTACCCTCAAACTTAATAAAAATACAGAAATGTGACCCCCCCCACATTGCATTTTGGAGTTGGGTCTTCATGAATGACTTGGTGCCCTCCCTGTGGTGATGAATGAGTTCTTGCTCTATTAGTTCACTTGAAATCTAGTTGTTAAAAAGAGTCTGGGGCCTCCCCCATCTATCTCTGGCTCCTCACTCTCTTGCCATGTGATACAGTTGTTCCCCCTTTGCCTTCCGCCTTTGGTCTCACTAAAAGCTGAGCAGATGCTGGTGCCCTGCGTGTACAGCCTACAGAACTGTGAACCAAAAAATAAACACCTTTTCGTTATAAATATTTTTAAAACCCACTGATTTTATTTTATTTTATTCCATTTTTTGGGATTGTCATTTCTTTAGTAGATCTAGGTTTTGGTCTGTTACCATATTCTCTCTTGCTGAAATTCTTTCTTTTTTTCTCTCTCTCTCTTTTTTTTTCCCCGAGACTGTGTCTCTGTCTCTTACCCAGGCTGGAGTGCAGTGGCACAGTCTTGGCTAACTGCAGCCTCCACCTCCCAGGTTCACGTGATTCTCCTGCTTCAGCCTCCTGGGTAGCTGGGATTATAGGTGCGTGCTGCCTGGACTAATTTTTTTGTATTTTAGTGGAGATGGGTTTTACTGTGTTGCCCAGGCTGGTCTTGACTCCTGAGCTCAGGCAGTCTGCCTGCCTCAGCCTCCCAAAGCACTGGGATTACACACGTGAGCCACCGTGCCTGGCCTCTGAAATACTTTCTTTGACATTTTACATGGGTTAGGTCTGTTGGCAATGAATTTCCTGTTTTTGTTTGCAAAAGTCTTTCTTTCTCCTTTATTTTTAAAAGATCCCTTTGCTGGGTATAGAACTTAGTTAAAAGCTATTTTTTCTTTCAAGATTTTAGAGAAATTACTCTCTTCTGGTTTTCATGGTTTCTCACAAGAAATCTGCGGTAACTGTTATCTTTGTTCTTTCAAGTGTAATGTTTCTTTTATCCCTAACTGCTTTCAATCTTTCCTCTCTTCCCCACCCCACTTCTTTTCAAGACAAAGTCTTGTTCTGTTGCCCAGGTTGGAATGCAGTGACATGATGACAGCTCACTGTAGCTACAACCTGCCAGGCTCAAGCGATCCTCCACCTCGGCCTCCTGAGTAGCTGAGACCACAGGTGTGGTCTAGTTTTTTAAACTTTTTTGTAGAGATGAGGTCTTGCTATGTTGCCCAGGCTGCTCCCGAACTCCTGGGCTCAAGCTATCCTCTCACCCCAGCAAATGCTGGGATTATAGGCATGAGTCCCACTTGCACTTGGTCAGTATTTTCTGTCTTTTGTTTTCAGAAGTGAGGAAACGATAAGACCAGGTGCTGGTTGTTTTTGTTTGTTTGTTTTTTAACATTCTCTGAGCTTCTTGGATCTGTGGTTTGGTGTTTGTCATTAATTTTGGAAAATTCTCAACCATGATTTCTTCTGCTCCATTCTCCTCTTTCTGGGATTTCAGCTGTGTGGATATTAAAGCATTTCATATTGTACTGTGTCTTGGATGTTCTGTTCCCCGCCCTTTTCCTGTTTCTGTTTGGAAGATTTCTGTTGACCCATATTCATGTTCACTGATGTTTCTGCTGAAATGATCCATGTGAACTTGTGTGTTGTCCACTTCTTCTGTCATCGTGTTAAACACACAGAGTTAGTATAATTCCTGTCAGACAGTTCTAACACCCACGTCATATTCTGAGTCTTGTTTTGCTGATGGCTCTATCTCTTGAGAGTGTGGGGTTTCTTTTGTACCCTCTTGTAGATTTTATAAATATTTTTCAAAGCCGTACATGTTGTATAAGACATTACAAGCTACAGTAAATAGTTTTAATTCCTGGAAATGGTCATACCTCTCTGCTGGGCCTTTAATCTGCATGCAGTTAGTTTTACTCTTGTACAGAGTTGGCCTCAGTTTATTATTTGCTGTGTGTTATGCAGCACAGGCTTTGAGTTTTTGTAGAGGTGGCTTGTGTCTAGGATGAGGAGTGTTTTACCGTGGCAGTGTTTGAAATTCTGAGTTTTAAGTTTTCCTTCTTTGCTATATTTCACAGGGGGTTTCTTTGCATGCTCTTCTCCAAGTTGTATTCTGCTGTTGGCTGTTGTTTGAAGCTTTTTGACTTGAAAGTGTGTAGTGGTAGTGGGGTGCTGCCCCCTGTTCTGATTAAGGCTCAGTCAGTTTTTCTTTTTCTTTCTTTCTTTTTTTTTTTTTTGAGATAGAGTTTCACTCTTGTATCTCAGGCTCCCAGGCTGGAGTGCAGTGGTGCAGTCGGCTCACTGCAACCTCTGTGTCCCAGGTTCAAGTGAGCATCCCAAGTAGCTGGGATTACAAGTGTGTGCCACCATGCCCAAATTTCTGTATTTTTAGTAGAGACAGGGTTTCACCTTGTTGGCCAAGTTGGTCTTGAACTCCTGACCTCACGTGATTCCCCCACCTTAGCTTCCCAAAGTGCTGGGATTACAGGCTTGAGCCACTGTACCTGGCCAAAGTTGTCTTAGACATGTCTGGCAACCCTGGATTTCAGAGGTGCAGCTGTCTGTTCTTCTGCCTTTTCCCTAGCTGTAGTTGTGGACTCAGTGTGTAATTATTCCCCTTTTGCAGGAGCAGGTCTTTCCTCACCCTCTCTGCCGTGTCCCCAGTCACAGTAAGTGTTTACCAAAGCCTTTCTGCCCCCCCCACCCCCCCACCCCCACATACAAATTAGGACTTTTGTTTCTGCGTGTAGATTGAGGTAAACGATTTGGGAAGAATTTCTTGCCCCTCCGTCCTGTCTCCTGGTCCCCTCCCTGGGTTCTGCGCTACCATCTGTGCTTAGGGCTCTTTCAGATTTTTTCAGTGGTTGCCTAGTGGGTGCCACAGAGAAAGAGCTTGCAGAGTAGTGCAGGGGTCCCCCAGTTTCTGCAGCTGCCAGAAGTTGTCCTGACAGCCTGTACTCAGCCTTTCGCAATTTTTTATTCTTCTGATCTCTTTTTACGGGTGTCTGATTGTGTCTACTCCAGGTGAGCCTGTGTGTTTTCTTTCCCTGCAGGCACTTAGATTATGGGCCAGTTTTTGTTCTGCAACCTCAGCTCTGCAGCAGGTTCAAAAATAGTCATGGATTTGGTTAGTCTGGCTGTTTTACACTGCAAGGGTGAGCATCATGCTGTCCCAGTTCTCTCTATCCTCGGGCAGAAGCCAGAAGCAGACGTGTCTTGAGGAACGGCAGTTTTTTGGTTTGATTCAGTTCAGTTTACTAGTTTTTTTAATGATTAGTGCTTTTGGGATCTCAAGAGATCTTTGTCTACTCCAAGGTTGGGAACATTTTCCACTTTGTTTTCTTCTAGAGGTTCTATAATTTTAACTGTTACTATAGGTCTTTGATCTATTTCAAGTTAATTTTGGGTATGGTGTGAGGTGAAGTTGGAGGTGTCCTCTCCTTCGTATGCAAGTCCAGTTGGCTATCATTTATTGAGAGATTTCTCCCCATGGAATCCCCTATTCCTTTGCCCAAAACTTCTTTTCTTTTCTTTTTTTTTTTTAAACATAGACGAGGTTTCACCATGTTGGCCAGGCTGGCTTTGAACTCCTGACCTCAAGTGATCCGCCCACCTTGGCCTCCCAAAGTGCTGGGATTACAGGCATGAGCCACCACGCCTAGCCCAAAACTTATTTCTTTTATGAGCATTTCATTAAAAAAAATTGGCCTGAATGGTGGTGTGCGCCTCTAATCCCAGCTTCTCAGGAAAGTGAAGCAGGAGAATCACTTGAACCGGGGTGGTGGAGGTTTCAGTGAGCGAAGTTTGTACCACTGCACTCCAGCCTGGCTGACAGAGCGAGATTCCATCTCAAAAAGACACCATGTCTAAAAAATATTTCTTACTGTTAAATACCATAAAATTGCATAAAACTATGTACAGGTTTGCAGTTAATTTGACCCCTGGTATAAGCATCATCCAAAGAAGGAAATAGAACATTACCAGGACTCCCAAATCCCACCAAGGGCTACCACTCTCCCTTTCTTTTCCTTCGTGAAACAGCCGGCTGGGTGCGGTGGCTCACGCCTGTAATCCCAGCACTTTGGGAGGCCGAGGTGGGCGGATCACGAGGTCAAGAGATGGAGACCATCCTATCGATGGTGAAACCCCATTTCTACTAAAAAAACACAAAAATTAGCAGGGCATGGTGGCACATGTCTGTCGTCCCAGCTGCTTGGGAGGCTGAGGCAGGAGAATCACTTGAACCTGGAAGCTGGAGATTGTAGTGAGCTAAGATCATGTCATTACACTCCAGCCTGGCAACAGAGTGAGACTCTATCTCACAAAACTAAACATACACTTCTCAATACTACAGTTTTGCCCATTTTTTTGTACTTTGTATAAATGGAAGCATGTATATTAAATAATCTAGGGTATATGACTTGTCTCACCCAACAATATTTGTAAGGTTTATTTATTTAAATTCCTATATAGTATTTCATTGTATAAATAGATGACCATTCATTCTGCAGTTTATGGGTTATTTCCAGTTTGGGACTAGCATGAATAATCTTGTACATGTATTTTGGTGCATACAGGACTTAATATGAGGAAAGGTATATATCGAGAAGAGGAATTGCTGGGCCATAGTTGACATGTATTTTTAAGGTCTTAAATATAAAGCCTGTTTCCCAAAGTGCTACCGGCAGTGCTCAAGAGTTCCCGTTGTGTCATGTCTTTGGTTGAGCGTGGTTTTTGTCCTAATTTTTTACTTTAGCCTCTCTGGTGGGTGGGTGTATGGTGGTACTATGACTTAAATTCATTTGTCTATGATATGTTACATCATCTTTTCATCTATGTCTGTGGACCACTTGGATCATCTATTGTGAAGAGCCTGTTCAAGTCATTTGCTCAGGTTTTTTCTGTCAAATTGTATATCTTTTTCCTATTTTTTTTTTTTTGAGACGGAGTTTTGCTCTTGTTACCCAGGCTGGAGTGCAAAGGCGCAATCTCAGCTCACCGCAAGCTCCGCCTCCTGGGTTCAAGCAATTCTCCTGCCTCAGCCTCACGAGTAGCTGGGACTACAGGCACGTGCCACCATGCCCAGCTAATTTTTGTATTTTTAGTAGAGACAGGGTTTCACCTTGTTGACGAGGATGGTCTCGATCTCGTGACCTCGTGATCCACCCGCCTCCGCCTCCCAAAGTGCTGGGATTACAGGCGTGAGCCACCGCACCTGGCTCTTTTTCCTATTTTTCCTCATTTTTCAGTCTTTTTCTTGAGGGTCATTTTTTTCACTTTCTTAATGTTTATTGAATAGAAGTTCTAAATTTTAGGCTGGGTGTCATGGCTCATACCTGTAATTCTAGCACTTTGGGAGGTTGAGGTGGGTGAATCACCTGATGTCAGATGTTCAAAACCAGCCTCTCGTACGTGGTGAAACCCCATCTCTACTAAAAAAAAAGTAACGGAAATTAGCTGGCTGTGGTGTCGGGCGCTGTAATCCCAGCTACTTGGGAGGTTGAGGCAGGGAGAATTGCTTGAAGCTGGGAGGTAGGGGTTTCAGTGAGTCCAGATCATGCCTACTGCACACCAGCCTGGGTGACAGAGTAAGACTTAATCTCAAAAAATAAATGAATTTTAAATAGTTGAATCTGGGCCGGGCATGGTGGCTCATGTTTATAATCCCAGCACTTTGGGAGGGTGAGGCAGGCGGATCACCTGAGGTCGAGAGTTTGTGACCAGCCTGACCAACAGGGAGAAGCCCCATCACTAGTAAAAATACAAAATTAGCCAGGTGTGGTGGCACATGGGTGTAATCCCAGCTACTAGGGAGGCTGGGGCAGGAGGATTGCTTGAACCTGGGAAGCGGAGATTGCAGTGAGCTGGGATTGCGCCATTGTACTCCAGCCTGGGCAGCAAGAGTGAAACTCTTTCTCAAAAAAAAAAAAATAAAAATAAAAATCCAAAAAAAGTTGAATCTGTTGATCTTTTTCTTTATGCTTTAGTGCATTTGGTGTCTACCTTGAAAATGTTTTCTTTCACCCAAGGTCATAAGGATATTGTCCAGCATCTTTCACATTTAGATCTGTAATGATGGAATTGATTTTTGTGTATGGTGTGAGATAGGGGTCCAATTTCATTTTTTTTCGCCAATTTGAGTATCTAGTTTTCCTGTGTTAAAAAGACCATTCTTTCCATAGTATTGTAGAATGCCATCTTGGTTATAAATTGTGTGTCTGTGTATCATACCTTGATTCTATATTGTTCCTTTGTCTCCTTTTCTATCCTTTGGCCAGTACCACACTCTCTGTTTCTTTTTTTTGAGACAGAGTTTTACTCTTGTTGCCCAGGCTAGCGTGCAATGGTGTGATCTCAGCTCACCGCAACGTCCACCTCTCAGATTCAAGTGAGTCTCCTTCCTCAGCTACTGTAACACAGTAGCTGGGATTACAGGCATGCACCACAATGCCCAGCTACTTTTGTATTTTTAGTAGAGATGGGGTTTCTCCATCTTTGTCAAGTTGGTCTCAAACTCCCGACCTCAGATCCTGCCTCGGCCTCCCAAAGTGCTGGGATTACAGGTGTGAGCCACCGCGCCTGGCCCTCTCTCAATTTCTATAGCATTTTTTGTTGTTGAGATAGGGTCTTGCTCTGTTGCCAGGCTGGAATGCAGTGGCAGGAAGATGGCTCACTGTAGCCTTAACCTCCTGGGCTTAAGCAATCTTCCTACCTCAGCCTCCTGAGTGGCTGGGACTACAGGTGCATGCTGCTACGCCTGGCTAATTTTTAAATTTTTTGTAGAGATAGGGTCTCCTTGTGTTGCCCAGGCTGGTCTTGAACTCCTGGGCTCAAGCAATCTTCTCACCCCCAAGCCTCCAAAAGTTCTGGGATTACAGGAGTGAGCCACCATCCTCACCCTAGTATAATTTTTTAATAAGCCTAAATAGTCATCCTATATTATTCTTCATGAGTATTTTGGCTGGTTTTGGCCATTTATAATTTAATATGCTTTACATGAAATTAAACTATGTCTCGCTCCATTTGTGTCGCTGTAAGGAATACCTAAGGCTAGATAATTTTGCTCCTGGTTCTGCAAGCTGTATAAGAAGCATGGTGCCAGCATTTGCATCTGGTGAGAGCCTCAAGTTTCTTCCACTTAGGGTACAAGGTGAAGGGGACCCAGTGTGTCCCCTTGATGATGAGAGAAAAAGCAGGAGAGGGGGGAAGGAGGTGCCAGGTTCTTTTTACAGCTAGCTCTCAGGGAACTAATGGAATGAGAATTCACTGCTGCAGAGACAGCACCAAGCCATTCATTTGGGATCTGCCCTCATGACCCAAGCACCTCCCATTAGGACCACCTCCAGCACTGGGTGTGGTGGCAGAAGCCTGTGGTCTTAGCTACTCAGGAGGCTGAGGTGGGGCGATCAATTGGGTCCAGAAGGTCGAGACTAACCTGGGTGACCTAGCAAAACATTGTCTCTACTGAAAATACAAAAGTTAGCGGGGCATGGTGGTGCATGCCTGTAGTCTCAGCTACTTGGGAGACTGAGGCAGGAGGATCACTTGAGAGCCAGGAAGGTGGAGGCTGCAGTGAGCCAAGATCGTGTGATGGGGAGGTCCCATCAGCAGAGCTGTGGGTGACATAGGACTTGTCGAGTGTACAGATGGCTACTTTGGAATTGCTTTAGGTCAGTTAATTTTCAGATGCTCCCTATTCCATTTATTGTCTCAGAGTAAAAGCCATTTTCAGCCTCTGTTCTATTTAAGTAGTTTTATTTCTCCCTCTGGTCATTTTGGGGTGTATCTGTAAAGATTGTTAGTTTCCTATGCAAAATGACTGGTTACTGTGATTTTTCAGGAACCTTCAACAGATTGAAGGGGATGCTAACCAGTCTGAGGCATTAGTAGCCCTTTGATATCAACTTTTAATTCAACCTTAGTAGATTAACTTTATTTTAAAGGTTGGCAAAGAGCAGTATGTTAGAAATACATGTAAATCTGCCGCTATTAATAAATTCAAGCTGTTTTGCTCTTTTGCTGTATGGAGCTTGAATGTAGAGACTTGAAGTATTTTGCAGATATTATCGTGGTGTCCCATGACAGAGCACTGATAGGAAACTTGCCCTGGCATCCAGACATGTTCTGAGGGTTGCTTAGACATTTGTTTTCTTCTGGATAAGTAGTATCAAAACAAATGGTAATTACATTGTTTAGTAGACTTAACACATGGCAACTATGTTTGTGTAGGAAAAGCCACTTTAGTAACAGTTACATGCAGAAAAACGTTTCATGTCACTATAGTTCCAGCAGATACCACTGTGCCTTCATTAATGCCTTAAAACCGTCTTATTTACATCTGTGGAACCACTGGCCATGTAATAGGCCAATTCAGGAGCAATCATTAAAAACAGTTGCAGTTTTCATTAGGTTTTCTGTTTTTTTCTAATATATAAACTGAAATTAAAAGTAAATCCTTCAGAGCCCATTCTTAAAAAAAAAAAAAAGGTAAACCCTAAGGAAAACTAGCTTTCATATTAGCTATTTAAAAAGATGCGATAATAATGTCGAATCAATAATTGTTGGATTTTGTTGAGCTTCCATGGAACAGCCTTGAAACTGTAAATTGCTGAGTATTACTCAGTAAGATTACAGAAATTGTTTATCACAGAGCCTTAAGTACTTGAGGTAATTTTGTGCCTGACTCATTGTATGATTGTTATGAATCTCTTTGTAACCACTGAGAAGGAGGCTTACCTATTAATGTTAGTAATTGCTCTCCAGGCAATGCCTTTTGCTCAGAGAAGCTGAATATGGTTGAGTAAAGCTGAGTTCAGGAAAAGAAGGGAAAAGGGCACAGTTATTTTAGTGACTACACATGGCAGTGTTCCCTGGACTGCTAATAAAAGATCATGTATACAAATGCAGATAATTGTGGTTGGGGTAGGCAAGACAAAGTATGAATTACTGATGTGGACTAGGTTTTTCATTTCCCTTAGCATTTACTGGGTACCTATGCGATGCTGGGTGCATTATGGACACTCATAGTGTTGAATGTCTAGTGGGAAGATGGACATGTGAAAGGTAATTTTGCAGGATAGTGAATGTATGATAGTCTGTAGAAAGTGTAGAGGTTGTACAGGAGTTGTGGTAATTAGCGTGACTATTGTTTGAGGGGTAGGGAGCAAAATTCACAGGAAAAAAAGATACCGTAGTGGGGTTTGAAGGGATGCTCTGCAGTTGTCTGGTAAAGGAAGGGCGGGGAGATTGGTGTTTTAGGGAAGCAAGTGGCAAGAATGAAGGCGGGCAGAGATAAAGCCACATGGTTGGATAGCGCGAGAGTGTGGAACTGTAAGGAGTTTCAAGTGGGCCATTTTGCAGGAACACACTCACCAAGGGCCTAGTGTGTCCTGCTTGATCCTTTGCTGAGGACTTGATCTTTTCGGGCAGTGGGCATAATTGAAGGGTTTAAGGCAGAGAAGGTTCTGGTCACAGGTGCAGTGTGAGGGAGTTTTGACAGGAGATAAGAGGACATGTGGGGAGCAGACAGCCCTGAAGGCTGGCAGCAGGAGGTGGCAGCGTCACTAGCACGGGGGCCTTTGTTTTGTGTGCTTCCTGTTTTAGCCTTTGTGGGGCGGACTGATTTTCGTTGTGCTATCTATATGAGAGAGGATGTTGCTTTTACTGTTTTTGTGCGCAAAAATGCCCGTTTTTCTTCATATTTATAAGAAATTGATCTGTAAAGTATTTTTAGTAAGTCTGAGTTTTCATGTTTAATTTGGAATTTCATTTTGGAAGCTACTTTCAAAACTGGAATAGAAGCCTAGCAAGAAAACAGATGCTATTATGATTTAGTAGTGACTTATGACACACACACACACACACACACACACACCTCTCCCACCCCCATGCACACAGGCCACAATCACTGGAGGGTGGGAAATCATTTGTCAGAAAAGGTAAAATATGTCACAGATGTAGAACTCGGCTGTTAGTAGTGTTCCCAGAGTGTTTTCAGCAATATTGCTGTCTTAACATATGTCCATATTGTCCTATGCAAAAATGTCTGGGTTATCTTGGTTCTTTACATGGAGATATATACATATTTTACATATTTACATATTTTATCTATGTGTACATAGGATTTGGGGGGTGATACTAGTATAGGTTCATTCTGGTTGGTTGGTTCATTCATTCGAGTTGGAGTCTTGCTCTGTCGCCCAGGCCGGAGTGCAATGGTGTGATCTCCACTTATTGCAACCTCCGCCTCTTGGGTTCGGGTGATTCTCCTGCCTTAGCCTCCTGAGTAGCTGGGATTTGCAGGCAGGTGCCAACACTCCCGGATAATTTTTTGTATTTTTAGTAGAGATGGGGTTTCATCATGTTGGCCAGGCTTGTCTTTAACTCCTGACCTCGTGATCCACATGCCTTGGCCTCCCAAAGTGCTGGGATTATAGGCGTGAGCCACCATGTCCAACCTGGTACATTATTTATTTATTTTTTATTTTTCAAGACGGAGTCTTGCTCTGTGGCCCAGGCTGGAGTGCAGTAGCACGATCTCGGCTCACTGCAACCTCCGCCTTCTGGGTTCAGGCGATTCTCCTGACTCAGCCTCCTGAGTAGCTGGCACTGTAGGCGCCTGCCACCACACCTGGCTAATTTTTTCTCTTTTTAGTGGAGACAGGGTTTCACCGTGTTAGTCAGGATGGTCTTGATCTCCTGACCTTGTGATTAGCGCACCTTGGCCTCCCCAAGTGTTGGGATTATAGGCGTGAGCCACTGCGCCCAGCCTGGTACATGTATTTTTAAAAATACCAATGTAACTGGACTTCTGCTTTAAAGCGAGAGGTGGTAACGAGAGCTGGATTTATCTTCCTACCTCAAACAATGAAACAAAGGACAAATTACCAAAATAGTGATTTTCCAACATGGGATTGCAGGTAGGCAGAACAGTGATCCCTGAGAGAGAGAATAACCACAGGGAGCCCCAGCCTTGGCCAGGCTTCCTGCCTGGAGAGAGTCTGAAGGCTAGGGCTTGGAGAGCTGCCCAAACCAAGCCTGAGGGTCTCCTTGATTGAGGAGGCCAAGATCAGACTTTGGGGAGGCCAAAGTAAATTTGCAGGGCACAGAGGAGAGAGCTGCAAAGAGAGGAAAGAGCTCTGTATAGAGTTCTTCCGAAGCCCAGCCGAGGGTGCATAAGCATATGCATATGGGGAAGCTCTCTCCGCCTGGGCTAGCACCCTGGAAGTGAGGAGTGGACAAGCCTTGGAGCTCACACAGGGATGGAAGCAGTTTGGGTTCCCACCAGCCATTGTGGAAAAATCTTAACCTGCAGAATCCTGGGTCATGCAGGAGGGTATTGTCTCAGTTGCAAGGAAGAGGAAAGGCACTCTGATGCCACCTTAGAGAGCTTACAGACAAGCTCTGAAAGGACCAGACTTTTTCCAAACAACCCTACCATGGCCCACAACTAAGCTCAGATACTAAAGGAATGAAAAAATACCCAGCTCCTGACACTTCATGCTTGCCCCTGGCTCTTCTCCTCCTCTCACACCTCAGCTGGCTCCTTCACAGCCTTGTCTGCTTCCCTTCCTGTAGCCCTGGTCCAAGCTGCTGCCATTTGGCTCCTAAATTGCAGATAGTCGTTTCTTCCCTTTCTCCCATCCCTTCTGTCTCTGCACACAGCCTCAGAGTCACTCCTTGACTTGAGTGGCTCTCCCCACATCTCTCCTGCTCTTGTGAGCTCCATGCCAGCTTCAGGGGTCTCCTCAAGGAGCCCCTCACTGGCCACCAGATTAAAGGGCACAGATACTCTTTGCTGTTACGTTTTTCTCCTTATCACTATTTAATTAGTTAATATTATTTAATGTTCTATTTTTTCATGTGTTTGTCTTATTTATTGCCTTTATCTTTCATAGTTTTCTTTACCATTGCACCCCAGTGCCTGGACCAGTCCCTGGGCATGTAGTGGGCTCAGTGAATCCCGGGTAACTGGTGAATGTATGGGAGGTGAACTGGGCCCTCTCAAGTCATTTCTGGCTCTTACATGAGGATTTCAGGCTTTGGGGACCTTTGGGTCCGTAGAGCCTTACATCTCATTCTGTGATTAAAAGAGCAGGCCAGAGAGGTCTGTTGGATGTGACTGTCCTGTTAGCCATGGGAGCTAAGACCTAAGGAAAAGAGATGGCTTTGTGTAAGGGTAAGTCAGCGTGCCTTTTTAAAAAATTGTCATAATTTAGGCTTTTGGGATATGTTGGTATGGAAAAATACATGGATTCTCATGGTTCTCAGGGGTGTAGGAGTCTGGCGCTTTTCTAGGACAATGCAGGAGGTAAGAATCAGTTCTTTGCCCCTGGTCCCAAACATTCAGCCCAGGATGGCTACTGAGCTGGGTTCAGGAAAATCAGAACCTTGTGGATGTAACAGGAGTCGGCAGTCTTGATCACTCGTTTATGGAAACATGGGAGAATATATATAAACATCTTTTGAGTCTCACTGGTGCCATCATTCATTCTTCCAGTCACTAATTCATTCATTTATACATTTAGCCCCTTGTTTAACTATGTGCTGCCTGCCGGTCAGTGGGAACTCTAAGAATGGAGCCTGGGGTCCAAATTAGAGCCCTCAGTGGTCGTTGTGTTGCCAGTCTGCCGTGCACACTCAGCCAGTTTGAATGTTGGTGGTAGGATGGGGAGAGAGCTCGAGGCTGTGGTAAGAGCTACAGGACTGGCCCAGCCCGGCCCTGGAGAAGCCTCTGGGTGGAGTTGGAGACTGAAAAGCCAGAACAGCCTCACCTAGGTCCTCTCTCTTCCCATCTGGCATGTCCTGCACCAAGGGCACCCCCACATGGCAAGAGAGACCAGCGGGGTTCTCTCGCCTCCACCCCACTGTGTGCTCTGGTGTTGGCTGCCTCTGGAAGGCCAGGCCCGTCTTCCCTCTGCCCTGCTGCCTGGGAGTGCCTCTTCAGCCTCTCCTCAAGGCTCAAAAGTGCCTTCCTCCCAAGGTGCAGAGGCAGCGCTGTGTGAAGGGCCTGTCTTAGGATTGAGTTGATACGGGTTAAAATCTTGTCTGTCCCCCTGCCCCCAATTTGCTGGCCTTGGGACTTTATCCCCATTTCCAGGCCTGTGAATCTCAGTTTCTCTCCCCTCCCCTCTACCGCCTCCCCTCCCCTCCCTCCTCCCCCCTCCCCTCCCCTCTACCCCCTCCCACTCCCCTCCCCTCTCCCCCCCTCCTCTCCCCTGCCCTCCCCTCCCCTCTTCCCCCCTCCCCTCCCCTCCTCTCTTCCCTCCCCTCCCCTCCCCTCCCTTCCCCTCATTTTTGAG
>CM052650.1:1981469-2010746 GCA_028533165.1 Leontopithecus rosalia
TCTTGTTCCATTGTTGATGAGGAACTGTGATCATCTTTAGAGGGAGAGGGGTTCTGATTTTGAGTATTCTCAGCCTTTTTACACTGGTTTCTTCCCATCGTTGTAAATGTATCCTCCTGTCGTCTTAGAAATTGCCAGCTTTCAGTAGGTCTCTTGAGTGGACGTCCAAGATGTGAGTTCCCAGGGCCAGGAACAGCGGCGTTAAGACTGATGGTGTTTTTCTGCCCAGGCTTCTCCTGTCTGGCTTCCTTCTTGTGTCCGTCATAGGCGAGTCTGCCTTCCTGGAGCTCCAAACCTTGGTCAGAAGGGGAACCAGTCGCATTCACTCTGCGCCGAGGTGCCGGCGCAACTTCTGCGCCGGCCTCAGGAGTCAGCGCTGGGAACCCGCGCGGCTCCTCCAAACCCCGGTCAGAAGGGGAGCCAGCCCCGCCTAGTCCGCTCCGAGAGCTGCTGTGCGGAGGTGCCGGCGAGACTACTGCCCCGCGTGGCTTCTCCACTGGGAATCTTCTGCTCCTGAGCGACCAGAATTTGTCTGAAAGTGTGGCGTCCTCTAGTTCTATGAGCTTTAACTGCGAGCTGCAATCCCGAGATGTTAGTGATCGGCCATCTTGGATGGTTCTACCTCCGTTTTTTTTCTTTTTTGGTGGCAAGGCTTCACCCTGTCAGCTAGGCTGTATTGCAGTGGGCAGTGGTGTAAAAAAGCTCACTGCAGTCTTGACCTCCTGAGTTCGAGTGATTCTCCTGGCTTAGTCTTCGGAGTAGCTGGGACGCATGCCAACATGCCTAATTTTTTATTTTTTAATTTTTTTGTAGAGATGGATCTCTATTGTATTGTCCAGGCTGGTCTTGAACTCCTGTGCTGAAGCGATCCTAACACCTCACCCTCTCCAAGTGCTTGCATTACAGGTGTGAGCCGCCATGCCCAGCCAAGAGTCTGCATCTTAATAGTGAAATCAGTCCTTTTCCCTTACTGTGATGGTTTGTATATGTGGGGTTATTTCTGCTAGCATGCAGGTCAAAAAGCAAACATTGCCCTTAACCCAGATCCCTTCCTGAGCTCCTTCCAGTCATTATCCTCTTGGCACCACGTTCACCCTCGCTGGCTGCTCCTAGTCCTCTTACGTTCTTCCTTAGTCATGCCACCTAAGCATCTACCCACAAACGTGTAGTACAATTTCCCTGAAGTTTTGAGTTTTACAGAAATCTGATCATACTGTATGTGGTATTTTGTGTCTTACTTTGCTCAGCATTATGTTTGACAGTTGGAAATCTTGTTTCTCCATTTTCATTGCTATATGCCATCCTTCTTTATGAATATGTTGCAGTTTAGTTGTTTCCAAATCTTGCTGATTGTGGAGCACACATGACATTCTGTTGTCTATAAATGGAAGGAATTGCTGAGTCATAGGTGGTTTATATACTTAAATGATTGCATGTTAAGATCAGTAGCATATTTTTAAATGAAAGCTATTTTCCAAAAACAAAAATGGTTTAGTAAGTAGGGCTGAGCACGGTGGCCCACACCTGTAATCCCAGCAGCTTGGGAGGCTGAGATGGGTGGATCACCTGAGGTCAGGAGTTCGAGACCAGCCTGGCCAACATGGCAAAACCCTGTCTAGACTTAAAAACAAAATTATCCGGGCATGGTGGCTCATGCTTGTAATTCCAGCTACTTGGGAGGCTGAGGCAGAAGAATCACTTGAACCCAGGTGGTGGAGGTTGCAGTGAGCTAAGATGGCACCACTGCACTCCAGCCTAGGTGACCGAGCGAGATTCTGCCTCAAAAAAAAAAAAAAAAAAAGAATGGTTTAGTAAGTATAGTGGCAGTGTTTATATATGTGTGTGTGTGTGTGTGTGTGTGTGTATATATATATATATATATATATTTTTTTTTTGAGACAGAGTTTTACTCTGTCGCCCAGGCTGGAGTGCAGTGGTGTGATCTTGGCTCACTGCAACCTCTGTCACATGGATTCAAGCAATTATCCTGCCTTAGCCTTTCATGTAGCTGGGATTACAGGTGTCTGCCACTGCACCTGGGTAATTTTTGTATTTTTGGTAGAGATGGGGTTTCACCATCTTGGTCAGGCTGATCTTGAACTCTTGACCTCATGATCCACCCACCTCAACCTCCCAAAGTGCTGGGATTACAGGCATGAGCCACCGCTCCCGGCCTAACAGTTTAATAGCTGGATATTCTGTGTGATGCAGTGGGAAGTACATGTAAGGCGTTTCTCCAGCACACCCCAGGAAGGGGCTGCCTCACGGAATCAAACAAAGCTGGGTTCTCATATCTGCCTCTGTGTGTAGCATGTTATGATAGGTTGTTCTGACTGAAGTATTTGAAGAAATATTTTAATGGCTTTTTTTTAGATAATTGTGAATATTTTTCTTTGCTGCTGTATCAAACCATCACAAGTGTGATAGTTCCTTAAGGGTTGTTAAGTTCTTAAGGTGTTTGTAAGATAGTTCTTAAGGTGTAGTGTAGAAGCTGAAACCAGTCAGCGGCTTTTTCCTACCCTGTTACGTGGAAGTCTGTTGGTCTGTCTCGTCCTCTGAGTGGAGCTCTTGCCCATGCATGGTTTGTAACATCACATGTGGTTTTTTTGGTAAAGTATTGGTTTACTAGGTAGACAGATTTTCCTGACATTATACTTTTCATCATGATTTTTCAGAATAACATTTGTGAATATCACCACTGATCTCATCAAAAAGTTCTTTAAATGTTGAGCTTTCAAGGCCACAGTAGCAGGTGAAAGTTTTCCAGAGTTGTAATTTTTGCTCAGAAAAATTATGATTATGAGAAAAGTTCAGATTTTATTATTGGCCACAAATAGTGCCAATTTGCCTTGAAGTGACAGACTCATTTTGTTCGTTTTGGAAAATATCTGACAAATATCCAAGTCTAAATAACCATAGTTTGGCCCATAAGTCATTCTTTCAAGTAAAATTGATGTCTCCTGGGTGAAGCGGGCCATTGAATTCGCAATGCACAGTGAGATTCCGTGAGGCAGCCCCTTCCTGGGGTGTGCCGGAGAAACGCCTTACATGTACTTCCCACTTCATCACACAGAATATTCAGAGGACTTGTGCTTAGGGGTTCAGATTTATGCACAATAATTGTTTTTACTGCCTCAGGGACATTCTTAAGTGCAACTGGCTTTTTCCCTCCGTCGTAACTCTGAAGTGTGTGGCAGTGAAGAACGCAGCGGCCACTGGCATGCTTTGCTCCTCCCTGCCTTGGTGCTTAGCTCGTTTACCCACTGTTGCTCTTGCCCTGTCAGTGTGAATGTCGGCACAGTGAAAAAGGCAGAGAACGTTTTGGTACTAATTTGAAACTAGTTTTGACTCGTGGGCCTACTTAACGGTGTTAGGGTGAAAATCCTCTTTTACTAGCCATTAATAGTTAGCCATGGATTTCTTGAAACTTCCTCCACTTTTATATCTGGTGATACCAGATTTTTTTTTTCTAGTATTTGGAAAAGAATGTTTTCCCTTCTAATTCTCATTATACCTTTCACACTGAAATTTTTCAGAGAACTTAGTTAATTATCAATGATGTGTTCAGCGTGGTGACTAGGCCTAACCTATATAATGGCCTTAACCTCCCTGTGGCTGTAGGCTATGCTGGACCATCTAAATCGGGTCCTCTTACCACACTCTGAGGACCACTGTTCTGTTGGGCTGTCTTTTCCTTACTCGAGGGATTTCTTTATACACACTCAGTGGGAGCTCTTTATTGGTTATCTTCGTTGTAGCCATTGTCTTGTCTGTCTCTTTTTTCTTTTTTGTTTATTTTTCACTGTGTGATGGTGTCTCTTTGTGAACACAGATTCTTTTTTTGTTCTTTTTATCTTGAGATGCTACCAGGACAGCCACTCAACTGCAGCCCCTGCTGGGGTGTGAATGTGCACAACGCACGTCACATCTGGGCGTGCAGCGTAAATGGCAGAGTGTAAGGTGAAGCCAGCTTGATTGACTCCCAGATTAGTGCTTCCACGATCTATATCTCCCTGTAGATTGATCTTAACCTGAAAATTAAAAAAAAAAAGTACGTACCTGAAGACTTCATTTTCTTTTCTGTTTTCGAGACAGTCTGGCTCTCACCCAGTCTGGAGCTCAGTGGCGCAGTCTCAGACACTGCAGCCTTCACCTCTCGTGTTCAAGCAATCCTCCTGCCTCAGTCTCCTGAGTAGCTGGGACTCCAGGTGCCCACCACCATGCGTGGCTAGTTTTTGCATTTTTAGTAGAGATGGGGTTTTGCCTTGTTGCTTAGGCTGGTCTTGAACCCCCGGGCTCAAGTGAGTCTCTCTCTTGCCCTGGCTGGACCTCAATTGATCTGCCTGCTGTAGTCTCCCAAAGTGCTGGAATTACAGGAGTGAGCCACTGTACCCAGCCCAAATATGATAAAGAGGCAGGGGTAATGGGAAGCATATTCAGATCATGGGCAGGTCTGCAGCGTGTCCATGGCTTTGCCACCGAGTCCGATCTCCTGGTGTGCCTCAGTGCACTGTTTCCACAGGCTTTTTAGGAAAGAGTGTTGGTTGGCTTACTAACACTCTATCTTGTGAAAGAGAAATCAGACAGGGAACAGAGGTGGGATGGTTGAGACATTTTTGCATAGACTTTCAAGGGGACAGGCCTAACTCAAAAAATCTTGGTCCTAATAGTTGGGACCAAGTCTGTGTTGAACTTAGCAGTTTGATTTCAGCTAATCATTCATCTGTCTCTTTAAATTAATGTTGTTAATTTGAATTTCACCATTTAAAAAATAATTCACTTTAAACTATAAAAACCTTGAGTTTTTATAGTTCTATAAAAGTTAAAAGACATGTTATGTTGCATTTTAACATTTGCATGTGTTTAGCAAAAATAGGTTTAGCCTGATGGGAGATGTGGTGAGGGGATGGCACTTTGGGGTAATTATTTTTTTTTAAAGGGCCGTGAACTCAAGCATCCTGCCATAAAGAAGACTACTCGCCAAGTAGTCTTAAGTTTCTGGTTTTCTGTTTTCAGGGTTGACTGCTTTAGATCACATTTTGATTATGGACATTAGCAATTGTTGTCTTTATTTGCATATGTCATTAAAATTTAGCTTGTGTTTTACACTAAGGAGCCAGGATCTCCAATAGTTATTTATGCCCGTAGATCAATCAAGGCAAATAGTCCCAACCTAAACCAGCCACATGAGAGTTTGCTGGCCTGGCGCAGTGGCTCACGCCTATAATCCCAGCACTTTGGGAGACCAAGGCAGGCGGATCACCAGGTCAGGAGATTGAGACCATCCTGGCCAACATGGTGAAACCCTGTCTCTACTAAAGATACAAAAATTAGCTGGGTGTGGTGGTGCAGGCCTGCAATTCCAGCTACTCAGGAGGCTGAGGCAGGAGAATTGCTTGAACCAGGGAGTTGGAGGTTGCAGTGAGCCAAGATTGTGCCACTGCACTCCAGCCTGGTGATATCAATCTCAAAAAAAAAAAAGTTTGCTAGTATTTGTCCTTAATCTTGTATGCTTGTCCAACAGTTATTATGCCCATAGGCCAGTCAAGGCATGTAGTCCCAACTGAAACCAGCCATTTAAGAGTTTCCTAGTATTTGTCCTTATCATGAATACTTGCCCTGTGGGGTTTTGGGTCATATTAGAAACATACAAATTTCTCTACAATGAACTTCATGAAAGTAGCTGCTGATGTAATTTGTTGGAATTACCCAGAATTGCCAGATTGACTTGAGTTAGCCATATGGAAAGATAAGCTGAGCGTGAGCTTTGGCTTTTTTCCTTTGGTATAATGCTTTTGAGAGTCGTGTATGTTGTTGCATGTAGCAATAGTTAATTCCTTTTATTTCTGGGTAATAATCCATTGCATAGATAAACCACAGTTTGCTTATCCATTCACCAATAGAGGGACATTTGTATTTTCCAGTTTGGGCTGTTCTGAGTAGAGCTACTAGGAGCACCTGAGTATCAGTCTTGGAAGTGGATGCAGTTTATTTCTCTTTGATAAACCCCTGGGAGTGGAATTACTGAGTCCGGTAGGGCCAGTGCTCATACTGTTTTGCAGCCATGTATGAGAGTTCCAGCTGATCTCTATCCTTGCCAAGGACTGGATATTGGCAGTCTTTACTTAAGTAGCCATTCTAGTAGTTGATGGTGTTATCCTTATGTTTTAATCTGCATTTTCCTAATGACTTGTTGAGCAGCTTTTCACGTACCTAATTTTCCATTTGTATCTCTTTGGCAAAGTGGCTGTTCAAATCTTTTGCTCATTTTTATTGAATTGTCTTAATAAGTTGTGAGATTTTTTTTTATATAATCTCAATATACAAGCCCTTTTTTAGATAGGCTTCACAAACATTTTCTCTCTGTGTGTGGCTGGCATTTTTGTTACATAACACTGTCCTTTCAAGAACAAAAGTTTTATATTTTGATCAAATCCAATTTGTGGTTTTTCTTTTGAGACAAAGTCTCGCTCTGTTGCCCAGGCTGGAGTACAGTGGTGCAGTCTCAGCTCACTGCAACCTCAGCCTCCCGAGTTCAGGCGACTCTCATGCCTCAGCCTCCTAAGTTTACAGGTTTGTGCCACCATGCCCAGCAAATTTCCAATTTGTATTTTAAATATTTATGCTTTTGTGTTTCATGTAAGAAATCTTCACTACTCAAGGTCATAACTTTTTTTGCCCTTTGTTTTTTTCTGTATCTTAATAGTTTTAGCATATACATTTAGGTCTGTGAGCCATGCTTCTATCTGTTGTAAAGTAAGGGTTGAAGTTCATCTTTTCTGGCATATTGATATCCAGTTGCTCCAGAACTGTTTATTGAATAGACGGTTTTATCTCATTGAGTTACCTTGGTGCTTTTGTGGTTTGGTTCTGTAGGTGTGGACCTGTTACTGGATGCAGTGTTCCACTTTGCGTATATACCTGTTTCTTTGCCAGTACTGTGCTATCCCTTTTCTTGAAGCCATTTAAGTCATGAAATTACATAGATGTCTACCAACTTTCTTCTTTTTCAAAAGTGGTTTCCATATATTAAATTCTTTGCATTTCTGCATCAACTTTAGAGCCAGCTTGTCAGTTTCTGCAGAAAAGCCTGTTGAGATTTTAATTGGCGTTGTGACTCCATAGGTCAATTTGGGGGAGAATTGAAACCTTAACAATATTGAGTCTTCCAGTCTATGAACATGGTGTAACTCTTCATTTATTTAGGACATTTATTTTCAGCACTGTTTTGTAGTCTTCAATATACATAGTCTTTGCACATCAGTATATTAAAAACTTTACGTACAGGCATGGTGGCTCACATTTGTAATCCAGCACTTTGGGAGGCTAGGCAGGTGGATTGCTTGAGGTCGGGAGTTCAAGACCAGTCTGGGCAACATAGTGAGATCCTGGCTCTACAAAAAATAAAATAAAATAAAATACATTTCCCAAAGTATTTTATATTTTCTTGCTATTTTAAGTGTACTCTAAAAAGTTTCGATATTTGTTTATTGCTAGTACGTAGAAATTCAGTTTGTTTTTGGATACTGGCCTTGTATAATATGAAAACTCATTTATTAGTTCTACTGGCCTTTTGGTAGATTCCTTAGGATTTTCTGTGTAGATGATCATGCTGTCTACAATTTTTTTTTTTTGAGCTGGAGTTTCGCTCTTGTTACCCAGGCTGGAGTGCAATGGTGCGATCTCGGCTCACCACAACCTCTGCCTCCTGGGTTCAGGCAATTCTCCTGCCTCAGCCTCCCGAGTAGCTGGGATTACAGGCATGTGCCATCATGCCCAGCTAATTTTTTGTATTTTTAGTAGAGATGTGGTTTCACCATGTTGACCAGGATGGTCTCGATCTCTTGACCTCGTGATCCACCCGCCTCGGCGTCCCAAAGTGCTGGGATTACAGGCTTGAGCCACCGCGCCTGGCCTATATCTTCATTTTTCTTGCCTGACTCCACTGACTAGGTCTTCCTATATGGGGTTGAATGGAGTGGTGTGAGTAGGCATCCTTCTCTTGCTCATGATCTTAGGAGAAAGCATTTAGTCTTTCATCATTTAGTGTGTATCAGATTGAGGAAGTTTACTTCTTTTATTTATTTATTTGAGGAAGTTTCCTTCTGTTTTTAGTTTGCTAAGAATTATTATGAATAGATACTGAATTTTGTCATACTGTCTACATCTATTAAGATGATCATAGTTTTCCTTTTTTATTTTATTAATGAAATAAATTATGGTGATTTTCAAAATGTTGGAAAACCTTGCATTCCTAGGATGTCACATTTGGTTGTATTACCCTTTTGCTAGGTTGCTAATTGGATAAATTGGAATTACTAATGTTTTATTAAGGATTATTGCATCTATGTTAATGAAGGAAGGATATTAGTCTATAAATTTCTTGTCTCATATCTTTGTGTGTTTTGATGTCAGGTTATTACTTAGTTTATAGAATGAACTAGGATGTATTTTCTTTTTCATTTTCTGGAAAGGAAAAGCTTGTGTAAAATTAGTATTATTTCTATCTTAAGTGTTTGGTAGAATTCACTAGTAAAGCTGTCTTGGCCTGAAGTTGCCTTATTGGGAAGATTTTGAACTGTGAGTTCAGTTCATTTGATAGAAGTTATCTGTATCTTTGTTAGTGAGCTTTGCTAGTTTTTGTCTTTAAGGAAATTTGCCCATTTTATATTAAATACTGTGACATAAAGTCGTTCAGAATATTTATTACCTTTTGCATTTCCATAAGATCTGCAGTGATTGCTACCCTCTTCTTTTTATTCCTGATACCAGTTGTTGGAGTTTTGTCCCTCCTTTTCCCTGTGACTGGCTAGATAATTTAACTGATCTTTTCAAAGAACTGCGTTTTCTTTTCATTGCTTTTCCATTTCCTTTTTTGTTAATTTTTATTAATTTCATTCCTCTACCTAGTTTACCTTTTTTTTTTTTTCCCCTAAGAGCAGTCAAGCAAAGCAGTGGGAGTTAAGAGAAGGAATAAAGAAGAATCTGTGCTGGTTGTGATGGGCTAATGGCAACAGCACTGTGTTTGTACCAGCCTCTTAAGGTGGAATTTTCTTAAGGTGGAAGTTTACATCATTTTATTTGAGACTTTTCTTCTTTTCCAGTGTGTTTAATTCTATAAATTTCCATTTGCACCAGTCACACAGGATCTATAAATTTCTGTCTAAGCATTCTTTTTGCTGCATCCCACAAATTCTCATATGTAATGTTTTTCATTCTACTCAAAATATCTCATAATTGCCTTTATTATGATTTATTCATTGACCCATGTATTGTTCAGAAGTATGTTTTTATTTTGTTTTATATTTTTTTGAGACAGAGTCTCTCTCTGCACCCAGGCTGAAGTGCAGTGGCGCAATCTCAGCTCACTGCAACCTCTGCCTCCTGAGTTCAGGCGATTCTCCTGCCTCAGCCTCCTGAGTAGCTGGGACTACAGGTGCATGCCACCACACCCAGCTAATTTTTGTATTTTTAGTACAGATGCGATTTCACCACATTTGCCAGGGTGGTCTGGAACTCCTGACCTTAGGTGATCTGCCTGCCTTGGCCTCTGAAAGTGCTGGGATTACAGGTGTGAGCCACTGCACTGGGCCCTAATTTTTGTGTTTTGTTTTGTTTGAGATGGAGTTTTGCTGTTGTTGCCCATACTAGAGTACAGTGTGCAATCTCAGCTCACTGCATCCTCTGCTTGGGTGGATTGCCCAAGCTCAAGAGTTTGAGACCAGCCTGGGCAACACAGAGAAACCTCATCTCTACTAAAATACAAACATTAGCTAGGCATGATGGCATGCACCTGTAAATCCAGCTTTCAGGAGGCTGAAGCAGGAAAATTGCTGGAACCCAGGAGGTGGTGGAGGTTGCAGTGAACTGAGATTGTGCCACTGCACTTTGGCCTGGGTGACAGAGTGAGACTGTCTCCAAAAAAAAAAAAATTCTTTTTAAATGAATATTTTAAATGGTTTCATTTTGCCTCCTGTGGATCTTACTGCCTCTACTTCTTTGTCTTTGCTGTATAGCTTTTTAGTTGTTGTTCTAGGGTTTATAGTATATAGCTTCCACTTTCACCCTATGCTTTCAAAGAATACTGTGTGTAAGTACCTCACAGTAGTGTATTGGGAACACCACCGTCTCTGGTGCTAGTGTAGTCATGTATTTTTCTCACATGTATTATATACCTCAGCATTTTTTGTCTTTAAATAGCTGATTATCTTTTAAAAAGACCTTATAAATAAATACGAAGGTCTTGACCCACATCTTTATCATGTTTGGTGCTTTCCATTCCTTTGTGTAGATCCACCTTTTGATTTGGTATTATTTTCCCTCTGTCTCAGAACTGCCTTTAACATTTCCTGTAGGCCAAGGAAGCTTCTGTTTGAAAGCTTTTATTTTGCCTTTGTTTTAAAAAGATATTTCTGTTTGGAGTTTGGGGTTGTTTGGTCATTGCTTTTCTGGCCCCCAGTTTGTGATGGGAACGTTGTCATACTTGGCTTTGCTCCTGCATAGGTAAGGTGATTCATTTTCCTCCGTCTGCTTCTGAGATTTGCACTGGTTTTCAGCAGTTTGACTGTGTGGGCATCTGTGTCCTTTGCTTTGTGTTATTGCGTTTTGGGTTAATTGAGCTTGTAGTGAGTGTGGGCTTACATAATGTGAATTTATAGTTTCATCAAATTTGGAAATATTTCTTCACATAGCCCCCCTTTCTCTGGAATGTCATGACCATTTTTTCTGGGATGTTAGATATCTTGAGTTTGTCTTGCAAATGCTTTGTTCATTTTTTCTTTCTTCTCTGTGCTTCATTTTGGATGGCGATGATAATGATGATGATGATTATCATTTTGAGACAGAGTCTTGCTCTGTCGCCCAGGCTGGAGGGCAGTGGCGTGATCTTGGCTTACTGCAACCTCCGCCTCCCAGGTTCAAGCGATTCTCCTGCCTCAGCCTCCTGAGTAACTGGGATTACAGGCACCTGCCATTATTACAGGCACCCAGCTAATTATTTTTTTTAAGATGGAGTTTCGCCCTTGTTGCCCGGGATGGAGTGCAATGGCGCGATCTTGTCTCACCACAACCTCCACTTCCCACGTTCAAGAGATTCTGCTGCCTCAGCCTTCTAAGTAGCTGGAATTACAGGCATGTGCCACCATGCTTGGCTAATTTTTTTGTATTTTTTAGTGGAGACAGGGTTTCTCCATGTTGGTCAGGCTGATCTCGAACTCCCAATCTCAGGTGATCTGCCCTCCTCGGCCTCCCAAAGTGCTGGGATTACAGGTGTGTGCACCCAGCCCTAATTTTGTTTTGTTTGAGATGGAGTTTCGTTCTTGTTGTCCAGACTGGAGTACAGTGATACAGTCTTGGCACACCACAACCTCTGCTTCCCGGGTTCAAGTGATTCTCCTGCCTCAGCCTCCCGAGTAGCTGGGATTACAGGCATGCACCACCATGTCTGGCTGATTTTTGTATTTTTGGTAGAGACAGGGCTTCACTATGTTGGCCAGGATAGTCTCAATCTCCTGATCACTGGTGATTCCCCTCCTTTGGCCTCCAAAAGTGCTGGGATTACAGGTATGAGCCACCATGCCTTGCTAATTTTTGTATTTTATAGTAGAGATGGGGTTTCACCATGTTGGTCAGGCTGGTCTTGAACTTCTGACCTCAGATAATCCACCCGCCTCGGCTTCCCAAAATGCTGGGATTACAGGCATGAGCCACCACACCTAACCTGGATTATTTTTATTGCCTGTCTTCAGGTTTATTGGTATTCTTATCTGCCTAATATGTCAAGTCTATTTAATGTAATTTTTCTTTTATATCTTATTTCTCAACTCTGGAAGTTTCATTTGCTTTATTTATTTATTGGCCTCCTCAATTTCTCTTCCTATGGTGTTTGGTTTTCCTGTTTCTTGAACATGTGGAGTTTCTTTATAATTGTCAATTTCAGATTCTTGACTGTTAGTTGTATCATCTCTGTTATTTGGGGGATCTGTTTCTTTCTTTATTTTTTCTAGATGGAGTCTTGCTCTGTTGCCCAGGCTGGAGTGCAGTGGTGTGATCTTGGCTCACTGCAGCCTCCACCTCCCGGGTTCAAACAATTCTGCTTCAGCCTCCTGAGTAGTGGGGATTACAGGTGCATGCCACCATGCCTGGCTGGTTTTTGTCTTTTTGGTAGAGACTGGGTTTAATCATGTTGGTCAGGCAGGTTTCCAACTCCTGACCTCAGGTGATCTACCCACCTCAGCCTCCCAAAGTGCTGGGATTATAGGTGTGAGCCACTGTGCCTGGCCTGGGGAATATGTTTTTTTCTTCCTTTTTTTTTTTTTTTCTGAGACAGAGCCTCTCTGTGTTGCCCTGGCTGGAGTGCAGTGGCTTGCTCCAGACTCACTGCAACCTCCACTTCCCTGGTTCAAGCAATTCTCCTGCCTCAGCCTCCCGAGGGGCTGGGATTGCAAGCTTGCTCCAGCATGCCTGGCTGAATTTTGTATTTTTAGTAGAGACAGGATTTCACCATGTTGGTCAGGCTGGTCTCAAACTCCTGACCTCAAGTGGTATACTTGACTCAGCCACCCAAAGTGCTCGGATTACAAGCGTGAGCCACCACGCCCAGCCTGGGGGATCTGTTTCTATTGATTGGCTTTTCCTCCTCCTTAAGAGTCATTTGTCCTGCTTTGGGTTTTGTTACTGGATGCTGGACATCATGAATTTTATGTCGTTAATTGCTGGATTTTGTTATTTTTCTTTTAAATTGTGTTAGACTTGGGTGTAATGTGACTGAGATTAAATCTATATATGATGAGAGCTATAATGGGACACATTTAAGGATTTAATATGTAGTCATCAGGTACCTTATTTTAAAAGACTTCCTTTCAGCTCTTGTCTCCAGGAAATGTTGCTTTCAAATTCTTGGTTGCTGTTCTGAGTGTACTGCATTCCAGCTATCATTATAGGCGCTGATGTACCATAATGAGCAAGTAGATAGGTTCTGGCTCTCATGAGCTGATATTCCAGTGTTGAAGACATAAAAAACAAGAAGGCAAGTAGAACACCAGGATTTCAGAAAGCAGTTTGCGAGAGAGGAGATTAACTAGGATGTTCAGGTTGATGGGTAAGCCAGAGCTCAGGAGATGGGTACTACGTCCATAATCAGAACAAGCATATTTTAACATAAAGAATAATTAACAAGTGTCAGGGCGCGGTGGCTCATGCCTGTAATCTCAGCACTTTGGGAGGCCGAGGTGGGTGGATCACCTGAGGTCAGGAGTTGGAGACCGCCTGGTCAACATGGTAAAACCCAGTCTACTAAAAATAGAAAAATTAGCTGGGCATGGTGGTAGGCGTCCCCAATCCCAGCTACTCAGGAGGCTGAGACAGGAGAATCGATTGAACCCGGGAGGTGGAGGTTGCGAGCTGAGATCGCACCATTACACTCCAGCCTGGACAACAAGAGTGAAACTCCATCTCAAGAAAAAAAAAAAAGAATAATTAACAAGTAACAACAGGTCAGCTCCCCAGATATGTGAAGTGAACACTAAAGAATATTGCCAGGGCAGATCTAGGGAGCAGCCACTAACAGGAGCTTAAGGAGGGGACTCAAGAAAGCAACAGACTTGGAAGTGGAGTGGGTGTTGTTATACCCTGCTGGGTAGCAGAGAGGCGCCCTGAGGTCCTGCAGGCTGGGACTGAGTGCTGGACGGTGTGTGCCCCCCAGTCCCTGTACACCACTGCCAGGGAGCTGCCTCGGGGTAAGAGCAAGAAGAGAAAAGCACAGGAACCTGGAGGGAGACCCCTTCTTCTTTATCCCTGTAGCACCCTCCAGCCACACGACCACACATTGTACCTACCTGCTGGCAGGGGAGAAATGTTTACAGGGTGCAGCTCATTCATCGTAAGCATGGCAAAGAAGAGTGAATTTGGAGTTGAGAGGCCAAAAAATTAACTGGCTCAACCGTCCTCCCTGAGTAGGTGATTTTTTTGCTGAGGACTTAGCAGAAAGTCCTGCTGTAGACTGACAGCACTGTACAGTCTACCAGAGCCGCTCAGAGACTCCGTGGCTGTGGGTACAAGGAAAAAGGAGCAGTGGCAGTGATGTAAAATCAGAACTTTGACTTGAGCGACTTTCAAAGCTGTGGTAAGAAATACGGAGTTTGCTTCTAAGTGATGCAGAGGAGAACAGAAGTTTTATCTAGGGAGTTCCATGATCTCACTCTGCTGCTGCCTGGAGAATGGATGATTAGCGGGTACATTTGGAAACAGATGTGCCACTAGACAGAGCCAATGCAGCTGTGCAGGCAGGAGGTGGTGATGATGGCTTCGACTGGGTTGGAAGCAGCAGAGGAAGAAGAATGGGTGAATTGTGGAGGTGTTTAGGATTGAGGTGGAGTGGACAGCTTTGCTGCTAGATTGGTGTGGGATGGAGGAGAGTGTGAACCTCATGTGTTGAAGGGAACAGACCCGCTTAGGGAACAGCCTCTTCTATCACTGCCCTCTCCTTGCCCTACGATGCCTTATCAATCAGAGCTCCGTGACCTTCCAGCCACTTTTGGTCTGGGAATAGTCTCGCTTTCTGGTACTCAGGTCCATTCTACATAGAAACCTAAATGTGGCTAAGTGTGGTGGCTCATGCCTGTAATCCCAGCACTTTGGGAAATGAAGGCAGGTTAGATCACCTGAGCTCAGGAGTTTGAGAGCAACATGGCGAAACTCTGTGTCTACCAAAAATGCAGAAAGTAGCTGGGCGTGGTGGTGCACCCCGGTGGTCCCAGGTACTCAGGAGGCTGAGATGAGACGATTACTTGAGTCGGAGAGGTGAAGGTTGCAGTGAGCTGAGATTGCGCCACTATGCTCTGGCCTGGGTGATAGAGCGAGATCCTGTCTCCCCCGAAAAAAACACCAAACCTAAATGTCTCATCTGGTTAATTCAGAGCTTCTTCCTCTCAAGTGATGGCAGGAGTCCTCAAGGGTGGAGGGCAATGGTGTATGTCCTGCTTCCTTATGCCTGCCCTCTTCCTCCAGGATGGAGAAGGGGCTCTGGAGAGGAGACTTGGGGGTCTTTGTTCTCTGCTGGGTTGTCTAGGGTTCTTTTTGGCCCACTAGCACTAGGCCTCAGTCCTAATGGGTGGCCCATTGGTTGCTGTTCTTCCTGCTGGGAGGCTGCCTTAGTGTGCTCAGACTCCTAAGAATACCATGGGCTGGGCTGCTTAGAAAGAGCGGGCGTTTCTACCTTGTTTTTCTTTTTTTTTTTTTGAGACGGAGTTTCGTACTTGTTACCCAGGCTGAAGTGCAATGGCGCGATCTCGGCTCACCACAGATCTCTGCTCTCCGCCTCCTGGGTTCAGACAATTCTCCTGCCTCGGCCTCCCGAGTAGCTGGGATTACAGGCACACACCACCATGCCCAGCTAATTTTTTGTATTTTGAGTAGAGACAGGGTTTCACCATGTTGACCAGGATGGCCTCGATCTCTTGACCTCGTGATCCACCCGCCTCGGCCTCTACCTTTTATAATCTGGAGAGCTAGAAGGTCTAAGATCAGGGTGCTGGCAGATTGGTGCCTGGGGAGGGCCTGAGCTCTGGTTCATAGCCCTCTCGCCATCCTCGTGTGGTGGAAGGACATGGCAGCTCTCTGGAGCCTCCTTTATAAAAGGCACTAATCCTGTTCATGAAGACTCCGTCCTCATGACCTAATCAATTCCTAAAAGGCCCCACTTTCTGATACATTATTACCTTAGGGGTTCAAATTTCAACCTACGAATGGGGAAAGGCGGGGGTACCAACACTCAGAGCAAAACATACAGACCTTTGAACACTTCTGAGACTGCGGTGGGAACTTCGTGCTGGTGTCTGGCAGAGACCCTATGTGACGTACAACCAGCCTGCCCCCTCCCCCTACCACCACCGTCTGCACTCTACACCTTCCTGCATGGTGTAATTCTGGGGTGGGATTCTTTGAGGATGACACAAGCTCCTGCCTTCCTGTGTGCTGGCAGCAGCTGAGCTAGATCCCCTGTTGTCCTTCCTCAGCCCACTTGGCAGCGCTCAGGCTTTTCTGCTGCAGGGTCTTTTCTGCAAGGCCCACCACCAGTGTCTGTGTGCCCCAGCTCCACAGCACCCATCACAGGCCCTTGGCAGTTTTCTTGTACTTGGCTCAGCAGCCGGCTAGAGTGCTATAGGCGTCTGAACAGACCTGACCAAGTCCAGCCCAGGGTCAGCCCCAGGCTCCTTGCCACAGGCCACCACCCATCTCTCTGAGAGCCTGTCTCAGTGACTTCATGCTTGACTTGGGGAGGGGTGGGTGAGGGGAGCACCCTTTGCCTTGTGGGGACCAGAGTGGGACAGTGCAGTACTCTTGACTTAGGTGATTTCCTTTCTTGAAGCCTCTCTTTTGACTGTGATTCTCTTCCTCAGGCCATGGGGGATGGGAGGTGTCATGGTTATGGAGCTTGGAGACCCTGTCGTGAGCCCAGGGAAGGTTCTCTAGCATCACCTTGTGGGCATCCTCAGCTCTGAGACCTGAGCCCCTCTTTCCATGGAGCAGAGTCCTTCTCAGGGCATGTTCTAGAGGGGGCCCCAGTGCCGGTTGGGTGGGTAACTAGCGGGCGGGGGAACCTAAGGTTGTGTTGTGTTTCTCTAGTGGTTGTTGGTGAAATCCTTTTGGTACTTGGTTGGGCATCCTTTTGGTTGTTGGCATGGGACATAGGAAGGTCTTTGCCAGTGTTCACTCTGTTTTTGTTTTTGAGACAGTGTCTTGCTCTGTTTGTCATGCTGGCTCAATCTCAGCTCACTGCAACCTCCGCCTCCCTGGTTCAAGAGATTCTCCTGCCTCAGCCTCCTGAGTAGTTGAGATGATAGGTGTGCGATACCACACCCAGCTGATTTTGTAATGGTGGGTGGATCATTTGAGCTCAGGAGTTTGAGAGCAACCTGAGCAACATGGCAAAACTCTGTGTCCACTAAAAATGCAGAAAGTAGCTGGGCATGTGGCACATGCCTGTGGTCCCAGGTACTCAGGAGGCTGAGGTATGAAGATTGCTTGAGCAGTTGTAGAGATGGGGTTTCACCTGAGGTCAGGCTGGTCTCGAACTCCTGACCTCAGGTGACCCACCTGCCTTGGCCTCCCACAGTGTTCTCATTACAGGCGTGAGCCATTATGCCTGGCTGAGGGTTCTCTTTCTTGAGCCTCCCTTTTCCTCAGTCAGAGCAGGCAATGCAGGCTATGGGATTCCCTAGGACAGAGAGGCCTCAGCCCTGCGCTGCTCCATGCAAGGTTCAGAGAGGCCACTAGGTTTCTACTCTATGCTATCTCAGGCGACCATGCAGAGGTGCCCACTGAGGTGGTCATCGCATGTGCTGATTCGGACACTGGGAGTAAAACTGTTCTTTTTTAAATTTAGTATAATTTTTGTACTTAAAAAAATTTTAAATAGAGACAAGGTCTTGCTATGTTACCCAGGCTGGTCTCAAACTCCTGGGCTCAAATGATCCTCCCATTTCGACCTCGCAAAGTGGTGGGATTACAGGTGTGACCACCATACGCAGCTGAATTGTTTTCTTTGCGTGTGTGTGTGTGTCTGTGTGACAGTGTCTGTGTCATCTAGGTAGGAGTGCAGTGGGGCACAATCACGGCTCACTATAGCCTCAACTTCCTAGGTTCAAATGATCCTCTCACCTTAGCCTCCTGGATAGCTGGGACTGCAGGCAGGCACCAACATGACCGGCCTATTTTTCGTATTTCTTGTGGCAGTGGGATTTCACCATGTTGCCAGCAAGCCACCCACCTCAGACTCCCAAAGTGCTGGGATTACGAGTGTAAGCCACTGTGCCTGGCCAAGAGACTTTCTTTTCAATGTCTAGATTTTACAATTTTTAAAAAGGTATTTTTCCAAGCAGTTAATAAAAAATGGATGCTTTGAACATTTTAACGTAACTGGTCTATTCTGTTCTCTTTTTAAAGCAGAGTCAAGATTTTCTTCTTCACTCCTCGCTTGGTGGCTCCCAGCCGGAGGCCAGCAGTGGTGGGAGGCTCACTCTGGGCGCACAGACACTACCTTCGGACACCGCTTGCTCGTGCGAGGCCTGCAGTGAGCGCAGGTATGTGCTGTGTGCGTCACGTCACTCACCCCTGTCCACAACAATGTGCAGACGCATGTTGGAGCCAGACCGAGAAACTGGGCTAATGTGACAGACAGCAGCAAGGAGAGTGAGGCAGTCACTTGGCTGTTGTGAAAGAGTCAGACGAGTAAGAGAAAAACTCCTGCTCTTGAGGAACTGGCACTAGGAAGCATCCTCAGAACAGGGGAAGGAGTCCTTAAATAATCAGAATCTAAGAGCAGCCACAGTGAAGGAGAGGAGTGTTGGGCGAGGGTCTGACTGGCGGCTGCTGCGGGGCTGAGGGAAGAGCCTAGGAGCTCATCCTTTTTTTGAGACAGGGCCTGGCTCTGTCCCCGATTCTGGAGTGCAGTGGCATGATCTAGGCTCGCCACAGCCTCCGCCTTCCAGGCTCAAGTGACCACCCTCCCACCTCAGTCCCAGTACCTGGGACTATAGGTGCGCACCACCTTGTCAGGCTACTTTTTGTTTATTTTGTAGAGATGGGGCTTCACCACTAGTCTCAAAATCCTGGACTCAAGCAGTTTGCCTGCCTTCACCTCCCAAAGTGCTGGGATTACAGGCATAAGCCAGCATGCCTGGCCCAGGAGCACATCTAAAATGCTCTGTGCTGTGGCTCAGGAAGGAATGTAGCCAAGTTGGGGGTGCAAAAGTGAGGGCAAGGCTGACCATTAGGTACCTTGGAGGTGAAGGGCAGGTCAGCCCTGGGGATGTGGGACCCTGATTGTGGACAGTAGCTGCAGACACTCCTGTCATCTGTGCAGTGGCTAAGATCTTACAGACGCAGAGGGCACCCTGGGAGATGTGCAGGGGATGCCATCATCCCCCCTGCACTGACAGCAGCCTGATTGCCAACTCCTGGGAGCTGGGAGCTTGGCGCTGGGCAAGGTGCAAGAGCTTGGGAGGTGCTCTGAGGATAGTATGCTAGGAAGGGAAGCTACTGTCCTGTGCTGTCTAACCATCCTGTGTTGTCTCACAGAGAAATTTCAGCAGAGGCGGACCGAGAACCTCAGCAGCTGCAGAACTACTGGTCAGAAGTGCGCTACACGGTGCGCTGCATCTACCGCCAGGCAGGGACCCCGCTGGCAGACGACCAGGACCAGTCTCTGGTGCCTGACAAGGAGGGAGTGAAGGAGCTTGTGGATAGGTACATGCCTCCTCTTCCTGTTGTGGCCCTGTGCAAACCCCTGGCCTGCCCGTTGTGCAGATGGGCTTTCCTTTCCGTGCTCAGCTGGGCTTGCTCAGCCTTTGGTGCCTGTCAAGTCTGCAGCAGATGAACTGGCAGAAGTGAGCCCCCCAGGCCAAACGTCTTGAATTCTTCTGATTCTGATGAAACATGATTGCCTGTGTAATCACACAAGAAGTGTTTCTTGTGTCATTTGTTTCTGTGAAGACTGATGTAATCTGCCTTTTTGAGTCCCGCTGTGCCAGGGATGATGCTGAGTACTTTCACGAGCACCCTTGACTTTATCAAACTAAGGAGAGAGAAAGGCAGAGTTAACATTTAGGAAGTGAGGAAACAGGCTCTCTGAGGTTGGGTAACTTGTGTGTGTGCCCTGTGTGGCTCATGAGGTAAAGACAGCTGAGGCATGCCTGGCTGTGTGGCTGTTTCTCGTGATGGCGCAGCCGTTTTTCAGCAGATACCTTATGCTCAGTAACCACACAGAATTTGAGATGGCCATAATTTTTATTCTTTCTTATAGTCTGATGTAACGTTTTCTCTGTTTTTTTAAGATGGAGTTTCACTATTGTTGCCCAGGCTAGAGTGCAATGGTGCGATCTTGGCTGACTGCAACCTCTGCCTCCCGGGTTCAAGTGATTCTTCTGCCTCAGCCTCCACCTTAGCTGGAACTGCAGGCACCCACCACCATGCCCAGCTAATTTTTATATTTTTAATAGAGATGGGGTTTCGCCATGTTGGTCAGGTTGGTCTTGAACTCCTGACCTCGGGTGATCCACCCACCTTGGCCTCCCAAAGTGCTGGGATTCCAGGCATCAGCCACTGTGCCCAGTAGTGTAATATATTTTTATGCTTTTTGAAATGTTTCAAATAAACAACAGATTTGAGATGGCCATTTCATGGGATGATTCTCATTTGGGTTTCTTTCTCATATTTTGAATGCATCACATTTGGGAGTTTTGTTGCTCTTTTTCTTTTGTTTTTTGGAGATGGAGTATTCTGTTACCCAGGCTAGAGTGCAGTGGTGCCATCTCAGTTCACTGCAGCTTCTGTCACCCGGGTTCAAGCAATTCTCCTGCTTCAGCCTCCTGAGTGGCTGGGATTATAGACACCTGCCACCATGCCTGGCTAATTTTTATATTTTTAATAGAGACGGGGTTTCACTATCTTGGCCAGGCTGGTCTTGAACTCCTGACTTCGTGATCCCCCTGCCTTGGCCTCCCAAAGTGCTGGGATTACAGGCGTGAGCCACCATACCTGGTTGGGAGTTTTATAAACTGATATTTGCTGTGCAGTAGATTCTATCCTGGAGGCAGGGATAGTGATTAGGCATAGATTAGGTTAACTTATTGAATTCAGCCAAGTATGTTCAGGGTTTGACCTGCAAGCCATTGGTATTGCATGAGATGCTTCTTTGATATGTGCCTTTGTTAGAAGTTAGGTTTCCAGCCAAGCATGGTGGCTCACACCTGTAATCCCAGCACTTTGGGAGGCTGAGGTGTGAGGATTTCGTGGGCCCAAGAGTTTAAAACCAGCCTGGGCAACATAGCAAAACCTCATCTCTACAAAAAATAAAAAAATTAGCCAGGTGTGGTGAAGTACACCTGTGGTCCCAGCTGCTTGGGAGGCTGAGATAGGAGGAGTGCTTGCTTAAGCCCAGGAGTTCAATGCTGCAGTGAGTTAGGATCGCTCTACTGCACTCCAGCCTAGGCAACAGAGTGAGATCTTGTCTCAAAAAAAAAAAAAAAAAAAAACTAAACAAAAACAACAAAGAGTTAGGTGTCCTACTGAGTGTTAGGAAAAAATATATAACCATCGCATCAAACCCCTGGCTTCACGGATTGTTAATGCTGCATCTTCAGTACCTTAGAGGAGCAACCAGTATGTGGTTGATGTGCCAGTATCTGTTGAATGTATGTGTCACTTAGCGAGTGAGCGTCCGTAGCATCTTTAGCATATCGCTGCCTCCTTTTTGTATAACTTAAAAAAAAATTCTGTTTGCAAAAGTATCACGTGGTTATTTCCTTAAATTTATGAAATACAGAAATAGACAATGAAAAGAAAAGGAATTGAAGCCTGACATGCAGTGACGTGGGTGTACAGCCTACTTCTGAGTTTGGTTATCTCGGTCAAAACTGGACTATTCTGTCTTCTGTAGCCTTTTCTTTTTCTTTTCTTTTCTTTCTTTTTCTTTCCTTTCTTCTTTCAAGATAGGGTTTCACCTTGTTGGTTAGGCTGGTCTTGAACTCCTGACCTCAGGTGATCCACCCACCTTGGCCTTTCCCCCAAGTGCTGGGATTACAGGCATGAGCCACTGTGCCCGGCCATGGCTTTCTTTAAATAGCTGAAATATATTCTGTTTTGGGGGCAGTTTGTTGTTGTTGTTTTTGAGACTGAGTCTCGCTCTTTTGCCCAGGCTGGAGTGCAGTGGTGCAATTTCAGCTCACTGCAACCTCCGCCTCCTGTGTTCAAGTGATTCTCCTGCCTCAGCCTCCAGAGTGGCTGGGACTATAGGCACCCGTCACCACGCCTGGCTAATTTTTTTTTTTTTTTTGAGACAGAGTTTCACTCTTGTTACCCAGGCTGGAGTGCAATGGCACAATCTCGGCTCACCGCAACCTCCTCCTCCTGGGTCCAGGCAATTCTCCTGCCTCAGCCTCCTTAATTTTTTGTATTGTTAGTAGAGACAGGGTTTCACATGTTAGCCAGGATGGTATCAATCTGCTGACCTGATAATCTGCCTGCCTTGGCCTCCCAAAGTGCCAGGATTACAGGTGTTAGCCACTGTGTCTGGTTCCAGGGGACAGGTTTTTTAATACTGGTAATTGAAATTACAGTTGTCATGCTCAAAAAATTAACGTCTATCTGAAATGCACTAACCATAATGGGAATCCCATTCATCTATACCTTTTCTTTAAACCACATTTTCCGTAAGGCTTCACATGTTCCATTGCAAGATTTTACTTGGCTCTTGTCTTTTACAACAATGCCAGGTAGTATGGCAATTTAAAAATAGAACAGGTGACAACTTTCTTTTCTTTTGACATAATGTGGTATGTAGAAGGTGAAAGGATTTACTGTGTAAAATCCAGGAGCTGTAGTTTAATACATTTTACAAGTCATTTCTGTTAGACTGATGGACTCCAACTGATTTCTCCTGGTGATTAGTTATGGACGAATATTTGTTATTATGTCATTGGTTTTAGGTTTCCACCTAGAGGCTTCTGGATTAAAATGCAATTAAATTTAACCATAGCAATGCCACTGCTGTGGAATAAGTTTTAAAAAGTGGATTATCATGCAAGTATTTGTGTCAATAAAAAAGTGGATTATCCCAAAATTTAGAGAGAAATTCATGAAAATATTCATTGCATTTGGCGCCTAGTCATGGATCATGTATTATTTTTTCCCTACTCTTCAGCCTACACATTTTATTTTACATACCTTTATTGCTTTTTTGGTGGGATAATTTTAAAAAATAGTATAAGCTGTGTCTAAAATTTCCTCTAGTGATGAGCCTGATAGAAAGCCATTTGGACTGTACACTGAGCTCCTAGAGAGAAGGAAAGAGCAGGCTGCCCCAGGTCTGTAGCCAGGCGGCATCTCTCCTGGGATCGGTGCTTTTTACTTGTTATCATATAAGCCTTCAGAAGCAGTTGTCCCCAGCACCGTGTCTGAGCATGTGCTCAGGAAATGTCATTTTTCCTGAGTGTGGGGGCTCACGCCGGTAATCCCAGTACCTCGGGAAGCCAGAGTGGGAGGATCACTTGAGCCCAGCCTGGATAACATGGAGAGACCCCATCTATACAAAAAAAATTAAAATTAAATTGACCAGGTGTGATGACCCATACTACTCGAGATTGTGCAGCAAGAGGATCACTTGAGCCCAGGGAGTTGAGGCTGCAGTGAGCCGCTTCACTTCATCCTGGGCAACAGAGTGAGACCCTGTCTCAAGAGAGGTGATAGCTTGCTCTGCCGGCTGTGTGAGTTCATTCAACTCACCCAACCCATGTGGGCCAAAATGCCCCACTCCGTAAAGCAGGCACTGAACCTCCATGCAGCAAACTGAATTAGTGCATCTGCATGAACAGTGCTGTACAGAGAAAGCTCAGTAAATGTCACTTTCCCTGTTCCCTGGTGACACTCTCTGTGCCCTGGATTCCCCATCTGTTAGTTGGGGTGATCATGCCTCTCACAGGTGGTTATGAGGAAGATGACTGTGTTGTCTTCAGAGGTGGTCCCCTGTCCTCACTGACATCAGAGCCACCCATGGGGCCCTGGTGGGCAGGCTCTGGTGACTTTCTTCTCTGTACAGGCTCTGCGAGAGGGACCCCTACCAGCTGTACCAGCGTCTGGAACAGCAAGCCCGAGAGTATGTGCTGGAGATGAAGGTCCGCCTTCTCAGGCAGCTGTCGGCTGCCGCCAAGGTGAAGGCACCATCTGGCCTGCAGGGCCCACCGCAAGCGCACCAGTTCATCTCCCTCCTGCTTGAGGAGTACGGCGCCCTCTGCCAGGCCGCACGCTCCATCAGCACCTTTCTTGGCACTCTGGTAAGAGAGTGTTTTTCTTTCTGTTCAGGTGAACTGAAGAGAAGCATGTGGCAAGAGGAAGTGTCTGATGCTTGTGTGCTGACCTTGCTGTCACACCCCGACACACTGTCATAGGCCCCTGTCCTCTACGGGAGAGGACCCGTTTCCTCTCCTTTTTGTCTTTCCTGTGGACTTTGCCACTGGATAAAAACCACTGGGTGGATCAATAACCAGGTGACACCTCAGGGAAGTACTATTTGGAGGACCTTGAGGCCCAGGGAACGAGGCATGGGGGAGCCGTTTGAGGTGAGCACTGATGAGACAGAAGTCTCCGGTGTCTTGTTTAGGTCCATCCTTTGGTTGCTGTGGACAGAGCTGGTGTGAGGTGAAGTGCCCATGAAGGCTGTAGAGAGCAGCTTGTTACAGCCCAGTGACATTGATTCATGCATGCATTCACTCAACAAGCCAGCACTGAGTTAAGGATATGCTTGCAGTCTCAAGACAGGCCCTGTCTCCAGCCTGGCCAGTGGGCATCTGACTGTCCTAACGAAAGAGACACAGATGGGTCCAACCGCCTCAGAAGAGGAATTACCACAGTGGGTGGAAGGAGCATGGTACAGAAATGTGGTTCCAGGTTGGGTGCACTCAATTCTCAATAGCCTCAATGCCCCCATGTGTTGGAAGGAGACCAGCCGCCCCAGACACAAGCCCTCAAAGCTTCCTTGACTATTACTAATAGTCTGTGGGTTTTTTCATCATCTCTTAAACTTTATTATTAAATAATTCTTCACTGTATTTGGTTGCTAGTTTTGGGTGCTTGCTTTCTTTAAATAAAGAAAAGGAATTGGCTGGGTGCAGTGGCTCATACCTGTAATCGCAGCACTTTGGGAGGCCAAGGTGGTTGGATCACGAGGTCAGGAGTTCAAGACTAGCCTGGCCAAGATGGTGAAACCCTGTCTCTACTAAAACTACAAAAATTAGCCGGGTGTGGTGGCAAGCACCTATAATCCCAGCTAATCGGGAGACTGAGACAGGAGAATTGCTTGAACCTGGACGGCAGAAGTTGCAGTGAGACAATGTCATGCCACTGCACTCCAGCCTAGGTGACAGAGTAAGACTCTGTCTCAAAAATAAAGAAAAAAGAAAACGAATTTCTTTTTTTTTTTTTGGAGACAGACTCGCTCAGTTGCCACGCTGGAGTGCAGTGGCGCTTTCTCGGCTCACAGCAGCCTTCACCTTCCGGGTTCAAGCAATTCTCCTGCCTCAGCCTCCCTAGTAGCTGGGACTACAGGCACGCCCAGCTAAATTTTGTATTTTTAGTAGAGACGGGATTTCATCATGTTGGCCAGGATGGTCCTGATCTCTTGACCTCATGATCCGCCCGCCTCGGCCTCCCAAAGTGCTGGGATTACAGACGTGAGGCACCCCACCTGGCCGGAATTTATTTCTTATGGTTAAGAAGGCTGAGAAGTCCAAGTTTGTGGGGCAACATGTGATGAGAGCCTTCTTGCAGATGAGGACTAGAGGTGGTGCAGGGCATCACATGGTGAGGGAGCTGAGCATCTAGTTTTAGGTGCTTTCTTAGAGGTAAAACTACATTTTGAAACAAATACAGTAAGTATTGGCATTGGTCTTTACCTGATTGTAAAGTGAAGGACCTCTGAGAGAAATTTACATACAGGCCAGGTGTGTTGACTCAGGCCTGTAATCCGAGCACTTTGGGAAGCCAAAGTGGGAGGATCACTTGAGCCCAGCCTGGGCAACATGGGGAGACCCCATCTATATATAAAAAAAATTAAAATTAAATTAATCAGGCATGATGACACATGCTACTCAAGAGGTGTGAGGCAAGAGGATCACTTGAGCCCAGGGAGTTGAGGCTGTGGTGAGCCACTGCACTCCAGCCTGGGCAACAGAGACCCTATCTCAAAAAGAAAAGAAAAAATTATATACATGGAATTGTAAGTCATTTCAGGGGGTTCACAGACTTCCTCAAGCTTCACTACACCAAGCCGTTGGGAGGTATCCATTCTGAGAAGAGGTAGGTGAGATGAATGGGGTAGGGTGGGCAGTTACCCTGCTTCAAGGTCTGAGTCCACTGGGTAGTGCCACCAGGCTTCCTTCTGGTACCTCTTCCTTCCTCGGGCATCTCTCGCAGCACTGCCTCGCCATCTTCACCTGAGAATCTGCCTGTCCTTCAGAGGTTCAAATCCAGAGCCCCTCTGTCTTCTACAAGAACGTTGCCTCAGGTTAAGAAGGGTGCTCTCCAGCCCACCTGAACCTGGTACCCAGAGAGACGGGTAGCGAAGAGAGCTGCTGCTGCTGCTGCTCTCCAGGGTGCTGCTGAGGTCTGTGCCTCCTCAGGTAGTTACTGTAGGACACTGTTTTATGAAGCTGACAAAAATTAATTTGAACCATATTTATTAGAGCAAATTCCTAGCATTTGACATAGAAATAATTTCTCATGGCTTGAAAAAAAATGCATAAACTCGGAAGCTGTTTGATCAATGTCTTTTTTCGCATCCTTTACACATAGAAATATCCACATTGGTTTCTAGTGGTCCAGCAGATTAGATACCTTTAACTGTTCCTTCCTCCAAGGGAAACAGCTGAATTTACTAGATAATAAAAAATAATCTCGGCACTGTGGCTCTTGCCTGTAATCCCAGAATTTTGGGAGGCTGAAAGCGGTTGGATCACCTGAGGTCAGGGGTTCGAGACCAGCCTGGCCAACATGATGAAATGCCGTCTGTACTAAAAATACAAAAAATTAGCTGGGCGTGGTGGCACGTGCCTATAATCCCAGCTACTTGTGAGGCTGAGGTAGGAGAATCGCTTGAACCAGGGAGGTGGAAGTTGCCGTGAGCCGAGATTGTGCCACGGTACTCCAGCCTGGGCAACAAGAGTGAAACTCTATCTCAAAAATAAATAAATAAATAAGATGAAAAATTTAAAAATGTCTGGCTGAGATGGCATGAAAGGGAGTAAGTTGTAGTGGTAAAAAAACCAATTGAAAACTAGAATCCTGAGAAATATATGGGCTTGAAAGTCAGCATTTCTTACTGGGATTTCTTTGGATCCTGGGAAATGAGATACAGCCTAGCCCAGGATGGGGTCTGCACGTAATGCTGGGACTGTAAGGTTGTCAGGGTGAGGATGCGAGGGCGTACAGCTTCCCAGAGACTTGGTAGCTGTCAGCCAGCTGCCACCTGAGTTGGAGTCTGAATAAATGTTGGTGTGGAATGAAACAGCCCAAGTCTGGAAGTTACTTTACAGTGGTCCAAGGTTGCTGGTAGTCAGGCAGCTGCTGATCGCCTCTGGAAGCCTTCCGTGTGACCTCAGAATTCAAGTAGGTAAAATCTCCCCAAATGAGCAGCTCACAGTAAAAAAAGTTAAAAAACACAATGTTCATGACAGCACAGTTGAGAGCCAGCAGAAGCAATAGACAGAATCACAAACAAAAGATTTAAATTTTCAAAAAATGTAATTTTCAAAAGATTTAAATGTTTTGCAAATTTAAATCTTCCATAAGATTAAATTGAACTGTGCTTAGAGAAACTTGTAAAAGTTTGAAATTAGGAGTTAAGGATTCATACTTTAAAGAATGATCATTCAGATTTGAAAAAAATATCAAACATAATGTTTTGGAAAAGCTTAATGGATAGTGAAACAATAAACAGCTGAAAAGAGAACTGGTGATTTGGAAGAAAGAAGTGCAGGAATTCTGGAGAATGCAACTCGAAGACACAGACGGGCCACACGAGAGAGGCTGAGACCTAAAGGATGCAGTGAAGAGGTCTGGCCATCAGTAATCAGACTCCCCAGAGAAAAGCAGAATGCGGTAGAGATGATCACTGAGAAAGTATCAGAACTACCGAAAAGTACTAGTGTTCGGCAACAAAGCTCATCAGATTTCCCAAACAGAGAGGTTGGAAGTCCTTTCCTGGATGTAGCATAGTGACCGCTACAGAACATCAAAGAAAAAGTGATCTCAAACACGAAATGCAGGACTTTGTTGAAATGGTCTGCGAGGTTTCTGGACTCTGGGTAGAGACTCCAGTGAACCTCTATGGACTCCTTCACAATTAATCAGTATTTTGCCACTCTGACTTCATTATGCCTTCTGTTTCTCTCTCTTTCTCTTCTGCCCACTTTTTTTTGAAATATTTTAATATTGGTCCCAGACAACGTGCCTTTTTGTCTTAGAATATTCAAATAAGTGTCTTTAAAAGTGATCATGCATTATCTTATGTAGTCACAGTTCCATTGTCACATCCATGAAAACTGACAGTAATACTAATTTCTTCTTACTGACTAATGCCAGTCTGTATGAAAATACTCCAGTTACCTAAAAAAAATCTCTTTTTATGGCTGGGTTATTCAAACCAGGACACCAAACTCTTCACAAATGTATAACCACATTATTTCACTGCCACCCAGTGATCTATGCAGCTTAAGATAAACTTGAACTCAGTGTCTCGGAGCAGTAATTCTCAAGGTTTTTTTTTTCTTTTTGTTTAGAAAAGCAACATGATTGTGATTATATTTTCTCAACATTTTTGACTCAGGCCCCTTTATACTTAAAAATTTAGGACCCTGAAGTGTGCTTTTTTTTTTGGAGATGGAGTCTAATTCTGTTGCCCAGGCTGGAGTGCTACAGTGGCACGATCTTGGCTCGGCATAACCCCTGCCTCCCAGGTTTAAGTGATTCTCCTGCCTTAGCCTCCTGAGTAGCTGGGCTATAGGTGTGTGCCACCATGCCCAACTAATTTTTGTATTTTTAGTAGAGATGGGGTTTCACTGTGTTGGCCAGGCTGGTCTCAAACTCCTGGCCACGTGATCCACCCGCCTCGGCCTCCTAAAATGCTGGGATTAAAGACATGAGCCACCTTGGCTGGCCAAAGCATGCTTTTTTTAAAATGTGGATTTTTATTAGTACTTGCTGTATTGACATTTAAACTGAGAAATTTTTTTAAATGCTTATTGACATTTTAAACCTCTCATTAGATTACATAAATTACATATTTTAACATAGATAATGTAACAAATAACACACTTTTACATTAGATAATGTAACATAAATAACATACTTAAAAATAACCATTTTCCAAAATAAAACATTTCTTTTTTTTTTTGAGACAGAGTTTTTTGCTCTTGTTGCCCAGTCTGGAGTGCAATGGCAGGATCTCAGCTCACTGAAACCTTCACCTCCTGAGTTCAAGCGATACGCCTGCCTCAGCCTCCCAAGTACCTGGGATTGCAGGTGTCTGCCACCACACCCAGCTAATTTTTTTTTATTTTTAAATCTTCTTTTTTTGGGGGGGTGGGAAGGGAGGAAGGCAGGAAGGGAGGGAAGGAGGAAGGGAGGGAAGGAGGAAGGGAGGGAGGAAGGAAGGGATGAAGGGAGAGAAGGGAAGGAAGGAAATCAAACAATGAGAGAGACATTGCCGACCTGGATCTAGAGGTTTAC
>CM052650.1:2011246-2108837 GCA_028533165.1 Leontopithecus rosalia
TTCTTTACGTTGGGCTACAACATGTTCTTTGAACTCACGGAAGTTTCTTATTATCCATACCCTGAAGCCTGATTCTGTTAATGGGATGCGCTCGTTCTCCATCAAGCCTTGTTCCCTTGTTGATGAGGAACTGCGATCCTCTTTAGAGGGAGAGGGGTTCTGATTTTGAGTATTCTCAGCCTTTTTACGCTGGTTTCTTCCCATCGTTGTAAATTTATCCTCCTGTGGTCTTTGAAATTACCAACTTTCAGATTAGGTCTCTTGAGTGGACGTCCAAGTTGTTAGTTCCCAGGGCCAAAACAGTGGCGTTAAGACTGATGGTGTTTTTCTGCCCAGGCTTCTCCTGTCTGGTTTCCTTCTTGTGTCCATAATAGGCGACTCTGCCTTCCTGGAGCTCCAAACCTTGGTCAGAAGGGGAACCAGTCGTGTTCACTCTGAGCCGAGGTGCCGGCCCAACTGCTGCGCCGGCCTCAGGAGTTGTGCTGGGGACCCGCGTGGCTCCTCCAAACCTCCGTCAGAAGGGGAGCCAGCCCCGCCTACTCTGCTCTGAGAGCTGCCGCGCCAAGGTACCAGCGAAACCGCTGCGCCGGCCACAAGAGTCGCGCCGGCGACCCGCATGGCTCCTCCACTGGGAATCTTCTGCTCCTGAGTGACCAGATTTTGTCTGAAAGTGTGGCGTCCTCTAGTTCTGTGCGCTTTCACTGCGAGCTGTGAACAATCCCGAGATGTTAGCGATCGGCCATCTTGCTCTTTTTTTTTTTAAGTAGAGAGAGGGTTTGACCTTGTTAGACAGGCTGGTCTCGAACTCCTGACCTCAGGTGATCTGCCCACCTGCAGATCATGCAGGATTGTTGCATAGGTAGGTACACGGTAAGGTGGTTTGCTGCCTCCATCCCATCACCTAGTCTGGCATTTCTCCCCATGTTATCCCTCCCCAACCTCCCCACCTCCTGGCCAACATGTTTCTTAAGAAGAGTGTGTCACTCACACCTCTGCTGATCTTTGTAGAAGCAGTGGAAGTCTCATTTCCTTCTGCATTCAGTCTGTTGTCTTAGGTTGTCTGGTTGAAGTTATTGAAGAAAATTCAACTTTCCACAGCTACGTAGTTGGAAAAAGGAAGACCATTTTCATAGTTTCTTCAAATCCTGATAAACCGAGATGTGAGAATTGAATGGTTAGTTGCCTTGTTGCCTGAAACCGGATCACTGAACTTACCCTACTCTGTTCCATTAAAATCACAGGTTCCAGCTCACCCTCAGTGGACCCTCTACTTAGGCATGGTTTTCTAGTGTCGTCCACAAGTCATTTTGCAAATATTGGTTCACCGAATATCTTCTGGATGTCGACATTTTTATTAATATCAAAAATGATATTTGTTCGTATCACCACTGATCTCATCAGAAAGGTCTTTAAATGTGTAATACCTTTCAAGCCAACAGCGGCAAATGCAAGTTTTCTCTTTTGCTTGAAAGCTCAGATTTTTTTTTTTTTTTGAGACAGAGTCTTGCTTTGTCACCCAGGCTGAAGTACAGTGACACAATCTTGACTCACTGCAAACTCCACCTCCTGGGTTCTAGCGATTCTCCTGCCTCAACCTCCTGAGTAGCTGAGATTACAGGTGCCCGCTAGCATGCCGGGCTAATTTTTCTATTTTCAGTAGAGACAGGGTTTCATCATATTGGCCAGGTTGACCTCAAACTCCTTGCCTCAGGTGATCTGCCTGCTTTGGCCTCCCAAAGTGCTGGGATTACAGGTATGAGCCACCGCGCCCAGCCAAAAGCTGATTTTATGATTAGCCACAAATCGTTTCACTTGTTTTCTTTGAAGCAACAGGTTTAATTTGATGTGCAGACTCTGCCAGCTAATTCTCTAACTTCATTAGCTCTTCTGCGAACAGCACCCTCCTGTTACTGTTTTTGCTGATCTCACTGGATACTCTTGGACACAGAAGGATATTCTCAGAAATGCAGCTTTATTGGAGAATGCCCTCATGTGAGGTTTATTTCACACTGCCTGGGGGGGATCAAACAGGATAATGAGTCACATTTTTTGTACTTAAAGTACTAAAATAAAATTGGGGGACTGAGTGTGGTGGCTCACACCTGTAATTCAGCACTTTGGGAGGCCAAGGTGGGTGGATTGCTTGAGCCCAGGAGTTCAAGACCAGCTTGGGCAACATGGTGAGACCCTCTCTACAAAAGATACAAAAATTAGCTGAACATGGTAGTGCACGCCTGTAGTTCCAGCTACTCAGGAGGCTGAGGTGAGAGGATTGCTTGGTCCTGGAAGGTGGAGGTTGCATTGAACCAAGATTGTGCCAGTACACTCTAGTCTGGGCAACAGAGCAAGACCCTGTCTCAATCGATGAGTCAATTATTATTTTTTTAAAAGAAATCTAAATAATAAAATAAAATTGGGACTAGGCTTAAGTTGTGCTTTCAGTCATCTAGGAAATGTCTCACCATGCTGTAATACTGAACTCTACATTTTCATCCACAAAGACAGAAAGATCTCAAGTATCCTGTTATTTCTGTCTGCTGTAGGACTATAATCTAAACATCTTCTCTTCCTTCTTCTAACCCTTATTTTTAGTGGGACCTGAGAACAGTTTGCAAAGCCTGCCCTTTCTGCCTCTAGCTCAGCCGTTCCCCCATAGGCCTCACCTCTCATAGGAGCTGAGACAGTATATCCTGCAGAGCTCACCCCTGCATGTCCCGATCCAGTTATTTGAGCCCCTCTGTGCTGGTTCCACACCTGTAGCTGGGCACATGGGCAGGGCAGCACCAAGTTCGAAGGAAACTTGCTGGAGGCATTGAGTTCAGCGCTCAGAACATTGCCTGGCCATGGTAGGCATTCAGGTGTTAGCATATGTTACCTAAGGAAACGCCAAGTTGATTTTAGATTGTGAAGTGAGTCTGAAATCTGCTGTTTTTGTCTTGCATGCCTCAAGTAGAAGTGTAATTTTAGATTTTATGTAAAGTGCCAAACATCTTCATAAATCAGTCTTCACCCAGTGACCACTAGCAGCTGTCCAAGAAAGCCAGACTTGTGATTCCACTCATAGGCAGGCAGGTGGAAATGGCTATCCCAGAGGTTTCCAAGGGAGGTCAGGCAAAGCCTCAGCTCTTCCAGGAGGCCCCTCCCTCAGCTGGTCACCAGCCTGCCTCTGTGTACTCTTTGTCTTGTAGCTGAATTGTAAGTCGGGTCACTGCCTGCTCTTCTGTTCCCCAGTCACCCTGGAAGGCAGGTGCCTACTGTAGCAGGAGGTGGTCTTTGTGTCCTCATACCTGGCACAGCACCTGGGCAGCATGGGTTTGGTACTGCACCTGCTTCATTATTATGAGCACATTCGTGGGTTCCAGCCTGGGGCCGGGTATCAGTTACCTGTCCCTGGTCTCCTGCCGCATGCCTTTTTCCTGTACTGAGTGTGCTTGCTGAGATACGCTTGGTGTGAAACAGGAGTGATAGCATTTCACTCTCAGAGGGACTGGTGAAAATACGATGAGGAAAAGTATTGGAAATGCTAACCAAATGGAAGGGTTGAGATTTTCTACAGATGGCATAGATTCATTGCCCAATCTCTCACTCTTTGTGTTTCCAGGTGTGAAAACAGCTCTACCCAGCAGGGCTGGTGCACGGTGCTCTAGCAGCATCACTGGGGTGCGCTCTCCAAGGTGTTTGTAGGGCTTTACTTTCAAGAACAGAAGTTAATCATACGATTTGTTCTCTCAGCCCCCGTACCCACTAGGGTTATCAGGTGACATAACAATGAAATCTTTGTGTCGTTCATTTGCTAAGGTCTCCATCAAGTCAACTTGGCTATATTGTAAGCAGGAGCAGACCTGTAAACCCAAGTCCCTGTGAGTGAGCTGACTCAGGAGACGTGGAGTAGCCAAGCATGATGAAGTGCAGTTTCCAGAGCCGGCGATTATTGAAGTCAGGAACATTCACCCTCAGATGTAACGTGATCTGAACACAGTAGTGTCCGTGTAGTCCACAGAGGGAGCACGGATTCACACACGCATGGTTGTAGCAAGACTTATTAGATGTGCACATTGCATTTAGGAAAGGTAATAATGGCGTCAACCCCAGTCATCTTGTGTTGGGGGCTTGCTCTCCATCTCTGTTGACATGCCTCTGTGATGACTGGACACTTCTAGGTTTTCATGGTATTGCCTAAAGTAATTGATGAGTTTGGCTACATTTATTAGGAAGACAAAAGACCTTACCTCTGATAGGGTATTGTGAGTGTAGAAATTTTGTGTATTAATTAGAATGGGAGCTTTCTCCAAATAGGTAAGAAAATTATTGTCCTTTGCCATTGAGGGACTCGATGTATCTAAACTGTTTGAAGTGTAAGGGTTTTCATTACATTTTAAAAGCATGATTGTGAGAAATTACTCTCAAACATGCGCAGTTACTGCTTTGTCTGCGTGCACACCTGCCACCCCTGTTTTTGCGTCCCTTCTAAACTTGCCATTTTAGAAGGGAAGCTCAGTGAAACCATGTCCTTGTAGTCAGAGTTCTGATTCATTGTGTGCCTTGGGACATACAGGGAGAACGCTCAGGGCCTCTGGAGAGGGATGTGGGCATGGCGGGAGGAGCAGGGTAGAGGGGAAGGAATCCCTCTGGGAATTTTCAAGTCTTTAGCAATCACTGAATCTTCTGTTTATCTTTCTTTTATTTCTTCAACTAGGAAAATGAGCACTTGAAAAAGTTCCAAGTGACGTGGGAACTGCATAATAAACACCTGTTTGAAAATCTGGTCTTTTCGGAGCCACTTCTTCAGAGCAACTTGCCAGCACTGGTGTCACAGATCAGGTATTTGGCCTTAACCTGTGTATGTCTTTGTGGTGTGACAGCACAATCTTTTCTCCTCACTAGTGTGCATGTAGCTGAGTGCAACTGAGTGTGAAAGTTCTTGCAGGAAAAAAATCACAGGGCTTAGAGAAAAAGATAGTTTGGGCCAAAAGCTCAAAACCTAAGAAGTAATACAATGAAACTTTTAAATTTGACACCACAAATTCCTTATAAATACAGAAAAGCTACAGTAAACATAGTACTTTTCCTTGGCAAGACCCATCCTTGACGGGCATCCATGGTATGGTTCATGCTATGGCTCTTGGGCATGTAGGGGACATGGAGGAGGGAAGAGACCGGGGTCTGAGGGTGCCTGTGTCCCCCTGGACACAGCTTGGTGTCTTTTCCACGCCTTCCCTTGCTTCTCGAGGCCCTGTTGCTTTGTCTTCTGGTGTAGTGCATCCATGTGGCTCCTTCATGCTTGGGAGGCTGGCTGGCTTCTATGCTTTCACTGAGAAAGCAGTGCAGAGTGCAGCAGTGACCCATGGAGTATTTGCTCGGGGTCAGAGTGAGAAGGTTCGGGCTGGGCATGTATTTGCCCTGTTGGTACCGTGTTCAGTTGGGAGTATGTTCCTCCTGATGTGATGTTGCTCAGCAGATCCCGGTTCCCTGCATTGAGTCATGCACGAGCTATCACAGTCTGCAGTTCGGTGATTTTGTTCTATTTACCACATGTGAGCACATTTGCATAATATAGACCCATTGTGACAGCAGCCATCTACATTTGACCACATTAAAATATATACTTAGGGGCCAGGTGCGGTGGCTTACACCTGTAATTTCAGCACTTTGGGAGGCCTAGGCATGGTAGACACTTGAGTTCGAGCCCAGCCCGGACAACATGGTGAAACCCTGCCTCTACTAAAAACACAAAAATTAGCTAGGCACGGTGGTGCACGCCTGTAATCCCAATCCTGGTTACTCGGGAGGCTTAGGAAGAAGAATTGCTTTGAATCTGGGAGGTGGAAGTTTTGTATTTTTTAGTAGAGACGGGGTTTCACCATGTTGGCCAGGATGGTCACGATCTCTTGACCTCGTGATTTGCCCGCCTCGGCTTCCCATAGTGCTGGGATTACAGTGAACTAAGATTGTGCCACTGCACTCCAGCCTGCGCAACAGAGCAAGACTCCGTCTCAAAAAAAAAAAAAAAAAAAGCGAGCAGTAATTGGTGTAGTCAACAGAACAATAATTTATTTCCAAAAAAAAAAAATAATAATTTATTTCCTTGCTTTGTTAACCTAACAATTTTTTTTCCCTGTGATAGCATCTCACTCTATCACCCAGGCCAACCTTCGCCTCCTGGGTTCAAGCAATTCTCCTACCTCAGCCTCCCGAGTAGCCAGGATCACAGGTGTGCACCACCACTACACCTGGATAATTTTTATACTTTTAGTAGAAACGGGGTTTTACCATGTTGGTCACACTGGTCTCGAACTCAAGTGTCTACCTGCCTCGGCCTCCCAAAGTGCTGGTATTAAGGCGTCAGCCACCATGCCCAGCCTCCTATTTTTCTCTTAAAATTCGTAGGTTGACCCAGTCTTTGCTTCCTGTATTTTCAAATTTTATTTGAGGGATTCTCACCACCTTCACTTCACAACCTTACCTCTGGAGAAAGCAGTTAGGTCAAAGAGAATTGAGGACAAAGAGATCAGAAGCTACACGTGGTGGCTTTTACACCTCTAGTCCCAGCGACTTGGGAGGTTGAGGCAGGAGGATTGCTCAAGCCTAGGAGCTGGAGACCAGACTGGGTAACAGCAAGATCCCATCTCTTCAAACAAACAAAAAACAGAACAAGGTGTTATGGGGGGTGTGGCGAGCTGGCAGGTGGGTTGCAGATACTTCCTGTGTTCCCTGTGCCCCATCCTGCTTCTCAGCCATTCCTTCCCTTCTGTGGCCACTGTGTCAAGATTGGAAAGTCCTTATTGTGACCTTTGCAGAAGAAAAGGCTTCGGAAGAGAATTCACAGTGGTGAATCTGGAATGTGGAGCAGGCTTTGTCCCTGGTTATGATTCTTCAAAAGCACTTCTCATGAGAAGGCATGCATCTTGGGAGAGGGGTTCTAAAAACATGATTCCAGGGTATCTACCTTTAAAAAAAAATGTACTGGTAAGCCAGCGAGTTTGGTGTGCCTGTCAGACTGTGGGTGCATCATAAAACTCCCATTTTTTTCTGTGTCCTAGTTCTCGATTTTCCGTTTGCTCATTGTGTATAGTGGTCAGACTGCAACCATGAGCCATGCCTCCAGTGTAGATGCTGGGGCTCACACTGCAGTCTCACTTCTCGCTTCTGAGACCCAGGGGCAGTTGAGGGAGAAGGATAAACACAGACAGCGTCGGAGCGAGGCCAACAGCGTGTTCCCTGAACAGCACTGATGATGCCAGCACATGCCATGCCTTTGTGCTCTGCAGCTGACTCACTTGTCAGCATGAGACTGATTCAGCATAATTCAGATTTGCATTGCTAGTGTACAGATACACATTTAACAATTCATAAAAATTTTGCTACTGATGGCCAGGCTTAGTGGCTCACACCTGTAATCCCAGCACTTTGGGAAGCCGAGGCGGGCGAATCATGAGGTCAAGAGATCGTGACCATCCTGGCCAACATGGTGAAACCCCATGTCTACTAAAAAATACAAAATTAGCTGGACGTGGTGGCACGCGCCTGTAGTCCCAGCTACTCTGGAGGCTGAGGGAGGAGAATTGCTTGAACCCAGGAGGCAGCGGTTGCAGCGAGCCCAGATTGAGCCACTGCACTCCAGCCTGGCGCCTGGTGACAGAACAAGACTCTGTCTCAAATAAATAAATAAATAATAAAAATTGTTGCTGCTGATTACATACAAACACCCCCTATAGCATCTGCATCATATGAAATACATGCTGTACCATTTACCTACTTAAAATGTACAATTCAATGGCTTTTGGTATATTACATTTTTAAAAAATTATGGTAAAGTGTGTTTAACATAAAGGTAACCATTTTAACTATTTTAAGTATATATTTCAGTAACATTAATTATATTTATAGTATTTATAACCATTACCACCATGCACTTTAAAGTTGTTTCCTCACCCAAAACAGAAATGCTACCCATTAAACAGTAACTCTCCATTGCCCCCTTCTATTTTTCCCCTATAGCCTTTGAAATCTGTAATTGGCAGGTTCCTTCCCCAACTCCCCACCCCTTTTTGTCTTAAAATGTATCGGTTAAAGAACTGGGCCATCTCTCCTGGGGGTGCCTTGGTCTGGGTCCTGCATGGCTGTGTTTACGGAGTAGTCTAGCCACCTCCATCCTCTGTCATGCTTGAGAATTGGTGGTGGAATCTGAAGGCTCTGGACGTCTCTGCCCAGCTCCCCTGGCCAGCTAGGGGCGGGTAGGGGGGGTGTTTCTATCAGGGGTGGATCCCTCAGATCCCCTGGCTGGTCAGTGCAGGGGGGAATGTTTTTGTCAAGGGTGGATCCCTCAGATACCCTCCTGTCAGTGCCGGGAGGTGTGTTTCTATGTTTCTATCAGGAGTGGATCCCTCAGATCCCCTGGCTGGTCAGTGCAGGGGGGAATGTTTCTGTCAAGGGCGGATCCCTCCGATGCCCTGGCTGGTCAGTGGTGGGGGGTGTGTTTCTATGTTTCTGTCAGGGGTGCATCCCTCCGATTCCCTGGCCTGTCAGTGGTGGGGGGTGTGTTTCTATGTTTCTGTCAGGGGTGCATCCCTCCGATCCCCTGGCTGGTCAGTGGGGAGTGTTTCTATCTGGAGCAGATGCCTCAGGCCTGCTTCTCTTAGTTGTGGGTGTCAGTAGCTCAATGTGGGTTTCACTTTAATGTATATTAATTAGGCTTATAAAACTTACCCAGACCAATGTTATTTCATTCTCCTTGTCAATAATAATACTGTTTCACATACACATTATTGGTAACATTACAGTGAGCCTATTTCTATGGTGCTGTCTTATATTTGCAAGCTCAGTATTTAGACAGAAACCTATTTGTTGAGCCATTGATTTAATTCAACCCTGTGGATATTCCCTGTGACTTGATCCTAGCATAGCTTTGCCTGTGGAGAAGCCCTGTGCCTGCAGATTATTTTCCAGTTACACCACCAAAGATAACCACAAACCCCCTTCCCACCCCTTTTGCTCTCCCTTGGCTCAGAGTAATCTGAATTCTATAACTTGGAAGAGATACGTTCCTACTTCTGGGAGGAGTGGGACAAGGAACACATGACAGGGTGTAATGCCGTGTCCCAGTTTTCCAGGTGGAGTGAGGAGGGGGCAGGTTGGAATTGGGTAGAAGTTGGATTCTGTGCAAGAATGGAAACCAGGCATGGAAGAGCACGGCTGACAGAGGAGAAATGGGAGAAAAGCTACTCACGGGCCGTACTGTGGCAGAACCGCAGTGCCACTGGGGTCTCAAGTCCGTGTCTGGAGGAGTTTTGTCTCCTGAGGGCCAGAAACAGCCTTGGAAGAACAGCTTTGGTGTTTTGAAGTGGCCTCAGTCCTGTGGGTCAGTATTGTTTCTTTCCTTTTGCCCGGCTTCCCTAAATGACCTCTGCTGCCTCCCCTGGAGAGACTGCAGTAGGTGAGCTCACAGATGGCTTCGGTAGAGGAAGGAGACAGTCAGAGGAGAAGAGGGAGTCATTCCTGTGCATTTCACCCATGAAAAGATCCCAATTTTAACACAGCTTTATTGTTTATCGTAAAATTATTAGATCGTCATTAAAAAATAATTCCGAAAATATAGAAAATCGTGAACAAAGTTAGGTTTTATAAATAATTTTGTATTTCTTACACATTTTTTTCCCTATGTCCACTACAAATATTTTTAACATGCTGTAGTCATATCCTTAGTTACCATGGGCATAGCACCATTTCAGAATACATACATGTAGATATACATGAGTGTGTGTATTTGTGTGAACGGGTGGACGTAATTATAAAAGTGGTCACAAGCGTCTAGTTATCTAGTACTGATTCTTCTAGACGTGCCATGATACGTTTGGGTGGCTTCTAGTGTTTTATGTAAACAATGCTGATCCCTAACCCTGCACAGAATCTTTGTGCTCTTGATACATTATAAATGTTGTCTTTGATTCTAAGCCATCCTTGTCAAGATGTCTTCTTTCCACTTGTTTTGGCTCACACTGACAGACTTAGGTATTAGGAACATGAATTTTTTCTGGCAATAATCTACATATGTCTCCACAGCTCACCTCGTCCTCCTCCTGACCCTGGCCCCCAGCCTTCTGTCTCCCAAGGGCTGTCTTGCTTACAGTCCCTTTTCAGAAATCGAGATACTTTTCTCACTGTCCACCTGAATGTGTGTCTTCTGTTTCCCGTTTATGTTCTCATTTTCTATTGTGCCATCTTTCTTAATGCAATATAAATAGTAGACAGAAAACAGAAAACTATTATATTTCTTTAAGTAAATCAAATTTTGTTTGCTTTATTTGAAAACCAGATCTAAATTTTATGTCATTAAATGTTTTGTTTTCTCTGAGCCAGTTGTATAAATAATAAAAAAACAATTATGAGACTCCATATTTGGTAAACTGAATTATTAAGCCATAGTCGTTAGAGAGGTGTTGTTCAGTGCTCATTTTTTTCTTAGAAGCTGTTGTTTTCTTGAGCATCTCCTTTTACCGGTCTGTCCCGGTGCCTTGCATGGGGAATCTGTCAATCCCAGACAGCGCCCTGCTGTGTGCAGAGTGGTGCCCTGTTTTCCGTGTCAGGAGGTGAATGACAAAACAGGATAGTAGTAGCAAGAAGCACATTTCTGCCTTTGGATTGTTTCCTTTGTTACAAGGCCCTCTCTCTCCTAGGCTAGGAACCACCACACACGACACCTGCAGTGAGGACACATACAGCACCTTGCTGCAGAGGTACCAGCGCTCCGAGGAGGAGCTGCACAGAGTCGCTGAGGAGTGGCTGGAGTGCCAGAAGAGGATTGACGCCTATGTGGATGAGCAGGTGAGTACTGCCCGGGACCACCACCCCTGGACGGCCCTGTTGAAGGCAGTGTCAAGACCCTAACTTCGTCCTGAGCTGCACGCCGGGATTCCCAGCTGAGGCCTGGAGGTGCATGTGTAGACCCTGTGTGTCGGTTGCTGGTTTTCCCGAAAGGATGGGAAACCTGTTGGCATCACGAGATGGCTTGGCCCTGCTGAGCCTGAGGTGTGGTGGTAGCCGTTGGTCAGCTTCACCTTGCCCTGGGCACACCTGCTGTCACTGCCACAGACTGTCACCCAGACTCTGCACCCCAGGTAGGAGGTTTTCAGTTTAGGAGCCATTTACTGAGCACTCTCCTGTTGAGAGCTCATTATCAGTCTGTCCCAGTCTAGAAGGGAGTGCAGACACATGCACAGGTGGCAGGTGGCTCACAAGGTGGAAGACAGAAGAGGGAGGGTACCTGCTGGAAGTGGATCTGAAGGGAGGGCGCTGAGGCAGTCCAGGTATCTCACATAGAGCAGTGTTTTGAGACAGCATCGTCTCCTTCCCACTCCTGGCCTGCCTGCTCTCCTAAAGCAGGGTTGGGCCAGGCAGCCCTTGTTGAAAGATGACAGTGGTGTGAGCAGCCGTAACGGAGGGATGACTGAGTTCTTTCTGTGTTGCTCTTTTGAGACTGCCTGTAGGAAAATGGAACCTGGGCTCTGGCCTAAAGTGTGTACTGGTCCCATGTCTGCCCTGGCATGGTGAGTGCCACGTGGATGCCAGCTGTGGCTCCTGTCAGTGCTCTGAGGGACTGGGAAGGAGGAAGGGACTGGCCTGTGCTCACTGCCCCCATGAACTGTGTCATTGAATTCACAGTGCAGACCGTGTTTTCTGTTGTAGTTCTCTGCTGCAGCCACAGGGACTAGAGCTACAAATGGTCTGTTTGGAATTTCGTGGGATTTCTCTTACTCCATTCTTCTGTGTTCTCGGCCTCCCAAAGTGCTGGGATTACAGTTGTGAGCCCCTGCGCCCAGCCTGCTGTTTTGTTTTGTTTTGTTTTGTTTTTTTGAGCCTTCGTCAGCTTCAGTGGAACAAGTTCCAACTTTGTCACGTGAGGAATTCTGTGCTGTTGAGCTTGTCTTCGGGCGGGTGGCCCTGAGACTCTCCCATGACTCTGTCTGCCCCTCTTCCTTGACAATGTATGCACAGCACATCAGGGTGAGGCGGGGGCCTTGGAGGTCACTTTGGTCCTGGAAGACTTCCTCTGTGTCCTGGGCCCCATGGTGGGGCTTGAGAGAACAGTTGCTGTTCCGTGTTTTCTTAAAAGTGGGTGTGTTCCTAATTCATGATTATGTTTGTTTTTGCAACCAGAGACTTACTCTCCAGCAGTGGCTTGCCACTAATCAGTGACTCTTTGTCCTGGACTGCTGTGAGGGCAGGGCAGAGCTTCCCACTGCAGCATCACCTCAGCTGCCTTCATCCCATGAGCCCTTGAACATCCAGGGGGCTGCAGCTGTGCCATGTGGGGGCGGCCCAGCAGAGGGCGCTGAAAGCTTCATTTCCCTCTGCCATCTGTGGGTGTTCCAATCCGTTTTCAGAAGTTTGCTGTTGTGGTAGAGGGAGCAGGAATTGGGGGAAGCTAGGATAGTGGGCATTAACCTGCTCCAGGAAGTGGGCATCGTCAGCACAGGCTTTTCGGGGCTGTGGCCATGCAGGAGGGCCAGTAGTGTGCTCAGGTTACCACTCCCTGGGGTGTTCTTGACTTGGGTCCCAGGGAGATCCCCGCATGGCAGTTAACACCAGAACACAGTCCTGGATCTGCCCCATGAGCCTTTTCCTTCCCTGGTCTTAGTTTCCAACCTGCAAAATGAGAGAAGTACCTTAGGTGATGTTGAGTTTTATACGAGCTTTTAATTCCAAATCAGTTTTTTGTGTGTTATTTTAAAAAAGCAAAACTGGCCAGGTACAGTGGCTCACACCCATAATTCCAGCACTTTGGGAGGCTAAGATGGGAGGATCACTTGAGCCTAGGAGATTGAGACCAGCCTGGGCAACATAGTGAGACCTTGTCTCTACAAAAAATTTAAAAATTCACTGGCTTGGTGGCATGTGCTTGTGGTCCCAGCTACTCCAGAGACTGAAGTGGGGAGGATCACTTGAGACTAAGAGTTTGAGGCCGCAGTGAGCTATGATGGTGCCACTGCACTCCAGCCTGGGCAACAGGGTGAGACCCTATCTGGAAAAGAAAAAAAAAAGCAGGGCAGGCACAGTGACTCACGCCTGTATTCCCAGCACCTTGGGAGGCCAAGGCAGGTGGATTACTTGAGCCCAGGAGTTTGAGAGCTGCCTGGGCACACAGATGGACCTTGTCTCTACTAAAATTAGCCGGTCATGGTAGTGTGCGCTTAGGGTTCCAGCTACTCAGGTGGCTGGGGTGGGAGGATCGCTTGAGCCTGGGAGATTGAAGCTGTGGTGAGCTGTGATCATGCCACTGCATTCCAGCCTGGGAAATAGAGTGAGACCCTATCTCAAAAAAAGAAAAAATATATAGGCATAGCAAAGTAAATAGTCTCTGTGTTGGTATTGCACAGTGGGCGGCTAGTTACTGGGTGCCCTATACAGCAGGGGTTCCCAACCCTCAGGCCATAGACCAGTACTAGTCCATGGCCTGTGAGGATCCAGGCTGCACAACAGGAGGTGAGTGGCCGTTGAGCAAGTGATGCCTCTTCTGTGTTTACAGCCACTCCCCATTGCTGGCATTGCCGCCTGAGCTCGACCTCCTGTCAGATTGGCAGACATTAGATCCTCATAGAAGCATGAACCCTGTTGTGAACTGCATGTGCAAGGGATCTAGGTTGTATGCTCCTCATGTGAGTCTAATACCTGATGATCTGTCACTGTCTCCCATCACCCCCAGATGGGACCGTCTAGTTGAAGGAAAGCTCAGGGCTTCCACTGATTGTGCAGTGTGGTGAGTTGTAGAATTACTTCGTTCTGCATTACAGTGTAATAATAATAGAAATAAAGTGCACAATAAATGTTATGAGCTTGAATCATCCCGACACCATCCCCTTGCCTCCCACCCCGTCTGTGGAAAAATGATCTTCCGTGAAAACTGGTCCCTAGTGCCAAAAAGGCTATGGACCATCGCTCTGGAACACATCCCATGACACCTAAGCAGGGTGGTTTATTGAGAGTACAGAGGGAGGGGAGAAGCTGTGAGATCTCAGGTCACCAGTAGACACTGTACAGGAAAGACCTTGGGGAGGAAAAATGAAAGGAGAGACGCCAGCTTCTCCACCTGGCTCACTCTTGTCACTGGGGCTCAAGGAAAGCTGATGAACTGCTTCGGCCTCACAGAGGAGCAAGGTATGAGAAGCTAGAATCATCCTGGCTGGGGAGCAGGGACAGGAGCTCAGGGCTCTGAAGCCCAGGGAAGGGCTGCTGTGCAGGGCATGGTTTCAAGACTCCCAAAGAGGCTGCTTGAAGGAAGCACATGAAAGGGTCCTTAGCCTAAGAGCGTCTCTGTTGATGGCATAGTGTCAGCTACCGAGTCTCCGTCTTGCCACCATGAGCTGCAGGCAAGTTGAATTGCATTAGGTCATTGAAATGCCCCAAGTGCATAGAACCCCACCTACCTTTACCAAGGGCCTCATAAAAAGGTGCTAAAGCACTTTCCGAGTAGGCATGGATAGCTGCCCACAGCACACTCTGATGGCTGCAATGCTGTTTGCTGTCGGCCCAGGGAACACTGTCTCAGGGCCCTCTCCACAGTCTTGTTAGTGTTTGTAGCAGTAACAGATAATGCAGATGGAGAAGCTGAGTGTTGGTAAATCCACTGGAGGGTGGCATCAGACCTGGAAGGGTGTGTATCAGTCCGTTTTCACACTGCTGTGAAGACCTACCTGAAGTAGGGTGTGGTGGCCTTACACCTGTAATCCCAGCATTTTGGGAGGCTGAGGCGGGCAGATCATCTGAGGTCAGGAGTTGGAGACCAGCCTGACCAACATGCAGAAACCCCATCTCTACTAAAAAAAAAAAAAAAAAAACAAAATTAGCTGGGTGTGATGTCACATGCCTGTAATCCCAGCTCCTTGGGAGGCTGAGGCAGGAGAATCACTAGAACCTGGGAGGCGGAGATTGCGGTGAGCTGAGATTGTGCCATTACACTCCAGCCTGTGCAAAACTCTGTCTCAAAAAAAAAAAAAGAACTACGTGATTCTGGGTAATTTATAAAGAATAGAGGTTTAATTGACTCACAGTTCTGCATGGCTGGCGAGGCCTTAGGAAACTTAAAATCATGAGAGAAGGAGAAGAGGCAAGACACATCTTACATGGTGGCTGGAGAGAGAGCATGAGGGGAAATGCCACACTTTGAAGCCATCGTATTTTGTGAGAACTCACTCACTATCCCGAGAATAGCATGGGAGAAATCTGCCCCCATGATCCCGTCCCCTCCCACAAAGTCCCTCCCTGACATGTAGTGATTACAGTTTGACATGAGATTTGGGTGGGGACAGGACCGAACCGCATTAGTGTGACAGGTTAATGTCACAGGGCAGACATGTGAAAGGTCCTGTAATCACAGTGGTGACAGCCGCGCTGTCTGTCCTCAGGCAGCTCTGAGCAGGCCCATCCCCACCAGGCTGTGTTCCCTCGAAGGCTTTGGGGGCGGCTGCGGTGGCCCTTGGTGCTCCTTGGTTTTTGGCCACTTCACTCTCCAGTGGAGCCATTTTAATTTAAAACCTTTAAATGAACATTGGTTGTCTCTAATCAATACCACTTTTAGAAGTTTTATACTAATTCAGGGTTTTTAAAATGTTGAATACATGTAAAATAATCGAATCTCTCTTTACAAATAAGTATGTATGTATGTGGCAAGAGAGCTGGTAGGTTTTTGTTTGTTTGAGATGGGGTCTTATTCTCACCTAGGCCAGTGGCATCATGTCACCTCACTGCAACCTCCTCCTGCTGGGCTCAAGAGCCCTCCCACCTCAGCCTCCAGAGTGCTTGGGACCACAGCACACGGCACCATGCCTGGCTAATTTTTAATTTTTATTTTTTGGTAGAGACAGGTTTTTACCATGTCACCCAGGCTAGATCTTTGAAATCAATTATTTTTATGTTTGCTTTATAAAATTTATTCTTTCTTTGTTGTTTGACACATACATAAGCCTGCAGGTACCCAAATTTGTCCCCCCCAAAAAAAAATCTACCCAGAGGCTATGAGGAGAGAGTCAAGGAAGAGGTTTTTATTGATGTTATTTATCAAACAGCTCTTGAGCTCTGCACTAAGATTCTGTAGTAACTGCACACATATACTATGAAAGGGAGAATTGGCATCAATATTGAATCTTCCCATCCAAGAATATGGTATGTCACTCTTTTTCAACTTTTTTTTTAATGTATGTTATATTATGGTTTTATAGTTTGTAAATCTTGCCCCATTTTAGGCTTCCACGGTGTGTAGTTTGAGGGGCTGCTGTGACTGGCATCTTGAGTGGGGAATCTGGGTTCTCAAGCATTCTTGCTGGGAACTGGGAAAGTGGAGGTGCCCTGTGACCAGTCATCTCACCAGATGCCAGCACGAACTCTTGTAGTTTTTGAGTTGAGTCTTGAATCTAGGAGTCTAGGAAATCACAACATTTTCTACAAATAATGATAGGTCTATCTCATCTTTTCCAGCATTTGTCCCCTTTTTTTGGCTTCCACTAGGACCTTCCGACCAGTGTGAATAGAGCATTGATACTGGCACCCTTGTCCAGTCCTGGCTTCGAGGGGCTGCTGTGAGTGTTTCACCATGAAGTTTGATGCTTGCCATACGGACTTTTGATAATTCCTAGCAAATTAAAGAAGTTTACTTTTATTTCTAGTTTATTTAGGCTATCATTTAAAAAATAAAACAGGAAGATGTCAAATTTGATGGTATGATTTTTCTTATATCAGTTGCTGTATGAATTAAGAGTTTAGGTTGCCTAATTTTGAGACATTCTTGCATTCCTGGGATGAAACCTTAATAGATCATGATATGTCATTCTTTATTCTATTATTAAATTTAATTACCTGATATTTGATTTGGGACGTGTGTGTGTGTGTGTGTGTGTGTGTATTAGGATATGTATATAAAATTATTTTTAGAGACAGGGTTTTTCACACTGCTGCCCAGGCTGGAGTGCAGTGACAAGATATTAGTTCTCTGCAGTCTCAAACTCCTGGACTCAAGCTATCCTCCCACTTCAGCCTCCTGAGTGGCTGGGACCATGGTTTTGGTTCCGGCTTGGCACAGTGGCTCACACCTGTAATCCCAGCACAGGTGGGATTTGGAGGCCAAAGCAGAAGGATTGCTTGAGCCCAGGAGTTTTAGACCAACCTGGGCAACATAGAGAGACCCCATCTCTACAAGGAAAAAATATTAGCCACGTGTGGTGGTGTGTGCCTGTGGTTCTAGCTACTTGGGAGGCTGAGGTGGGAGGATCACTTAGGCCCAGGAGGTGGAGGCTACATAGTAAGTTGTGATCATACCACTGTAGTCCAGCCTAGGTGACCTTGTCTCAAAGATAATTTTATTTACAAAAAAATGTTTTTGTGAGGGTGGGTGTCTCTTGCCTTATTACCCAGGCTATTCTCAAACTCCTGGCCATAAGTGATCTTCCCGCCTTGGCCTCCCAGTGTTGGGATTACAGGTGTGAGCCACTGCATCTAGCCAGGACTTTGATATCTGTAATCTGAGGTATAATTGAGTTGCCTTGGTCTTTGAGGTCTTATTTGTTTTTTTTTTTTAAGTTGTACTAGCTTCATAGAATGAACTGAAAACTTTCTGTGTTTTTTCCATTTTCAGGAATACTGTAAATTTTCTGTCCCATGAAGTATAAAACCTACCATAAAACTTTGGGGCCTAATTCATTTTTAAAGGGAATAACAAGAACTATAGATCTTGTCTGTGTTTTCAATTTATATGACGTTTATTAGTCTATTTCAGTTTTCCTTCTACATCGAGTCAGTTACATCATTTAGATAATGGGTCGTAAGCTCACACCTGCAAGGATAGGGAAAGTCGTGGAAATGGATGACATGGAGTAGAGTGGCCCCAGAGTTCCTGTGGTGCTCATGGCCATCACCACCCTCACCTTAGAAAGTGTCCTCAGATGGGAGAGGCCCAGGGGGAGTGTGGGACATGGGTAGTGAAGGCCCCACCTGTGTGTGCGTGCACGTGTTCTCCTCTTCTCCATTGGGCGGTCCCCACTTGGCTCTAGCAGTCTTCACAGGGCCACCAGAGCTACCGAGTTGTCAAGAGAAACCAGAAATCTGAATTATTAGGTGAATCTCAAAAATGTTTAAAAAGAGGCATTATGCAGGTCTGTCAAAATAGCCCATGAGCCCCTTGTTTGCAACTCTTCTTTAGAATACTGTAAAGCATCAACTTATAAAGGTACTTTCTCTCACAATTTTAAAACAATCTTCTGGCTGGGAGCAGTGGCTCATGCTGGTAATCCCAGCACTTTGGGAGGCCGAGGCAGGTGGATCACTTGAGGCCAGGAGTTTGAGACCAGCCTAGCCAACATGGTGAACCCGGTCTCTACTGAAAATACAAAAATGAGTCGGGCATGGTGGCGGGTGCCTGTAATCCCAGCTACTCGGAGGCGGAGGCACGAGAATCACTTGAATCAAGGAAGCAGCGGTTGCAGTGAGCCTAGATTATGCCACTGCACTCGAGCCTGGGTGATGGAGCAAGACTCCTTCTCAAAAAAAAAAACAACAACACAGTCTCCATATGTATCCGTGTCCTTTCTCAAACCTGATGTTTTTTTGTTACCTTTCCCCCCTTATTCAGCCTTGGCAGAAGTTTAGAGAACCAGTTTTTGGTTTTATTAATCACATTTGCTTCACTGTTTTCTCAGTAAGTTCTCTCTTTGCCTTTAATTCATTCCTCCTTCAGTTTTGTTTTGCTTCTTTAAGTCTCACGTGCCTGTTAACAGCTCCTCCTTTCCTGCAGGCTCAGATCTCTGTGTGGCAGGACCGAGCTGCTGCCATCTTGCTTATTACTAACACATTCAGGGCACACTGTGGGCATTCAGTAAAGAGTGAATGTTCATTGACTGTATTGACAGATTTAGCCAGAATATCTTAATTTCTCTTTTAATGTCTGCTCATCTCTGTCTTCCGTGTGGTTTTGAGTAGAAGTACCTGTTAACGTATTTGTGGTATTGCATCTTTACTGTTTGCAGATGATGCTTCTCATATGTATCTTACTTTCAGAAGATCTCCTCTTGAGAATGTCCTGTGTAGTTGTCGCAGGTATTAAGGTTTTTCTTTCTTTCTTTTTTTATCCCTTTACTAGATGACAATGAAAACCAAACAGCGCATGTTAACAGAAGACTGGGAGCTTTTTAAACAAAGACGATTCATTGAAGAACAGGTAACCTTGTCAATGAGAGAGGCAATTAGGAAGTAGAAATTTGTCCTGACAGAGTGAATGATTTCTTTGCCCGTTGATGTGCTCTGTTAGAACAGCATTGGAGGACCACATCGACACCTTCTGCCAGTGTTAAAAACTGCTCAAGACGGTGTTTTTATTTTCAAGATAAACAAATTTTGTTTACCTGTTGCCTTATCTTTCAAATACTCCTCAAGAAAAACGCATGTGTATTGAGTGGTCTGTATCCCCCAGAAGCCCTGAGTACTTTACAAACGATATTGCCCTGAGCCCCCCTAGTCCCCTGTGAGACAGGTGGTGCCAGCTGCAGTTTACATACGAGGGAAGGTGATGGGGTGGGGTTAAGGATGTCGCCTGATGTCCCAGTGCTGGGATGGGGGCCCAGCTTCCCCAGACAAACACTCACCAGGTGCCATGCCTTCAATCTGGCAGCTAGCAGATCTGGACTTGCCCTTCCTCATCTTCCTGGTGGTGCCTCCTCCAGGCAGGCTTGTGCTCCACCTTTGCTGGCACTATTTGGCAGAGCTCGCTAGTGATGTCCTGTATCTGGTCTTGGGCCCTTGGCTTCATCTGGAAACTCGGCTTCCCCTGATCTCCCACCCACATGCCACACCAGTTCTCTTCCTGTTCGCCGGCACTTCTCTCCATCTCTTACGAACTCCTCTTTGTTGGCCTTTCTGTAAATACTGGTGGTTCCCTGGCCTTGACCCCATGCTTATCTCCACATTTGCATGCCCATGGTCTCCTCTGGGCACCACAGATATACAGGTGGCACCAGTGTTGGGCTTGCTCCCCTCGTCCCTTTCCCCATTCTGCATGTGTCCTGTCCTTTTGAGTGGGCCTTCCAGCTGCCACCTGTCCCATTGCCAGAGTGGGATCAGAGTTCCTTCTCCTTTGAAATGCAGGTGCTCACCTTGTCTGTTGGAAGTTGAGGCACCATTTCCTCAATAGCTTCCAGGCCCCACTTCTTGCCCTCCATGTGCCAGTCTTCATTCCTACAGCTCTGTTCCCAGTACCTTGCCAGTGCCAAGCACGTGGCAGACAGGATAAAGGCGGGACCTCTGCAGCAACCCTGCCTTCCAGGTATCTGCTGCAAGGGCACACAGCAGTATGTTTGCTGAAGACAAAAGCGTTTAGGGGCTCCTGGTAACTGAGCCCTGTGCAGTTCAGTCACCACTTGCTGCCAACTCCAGGTCTGCTTCCCCTGTGTTCCTGGTCCTGTCCCACTGAGAAAGCAGTGCCCAGAAACATGACACGTGTTAGCAGAATTACTGAAAAATAATGAGCTATGTCTCGGGGGAAGGTCTTACAAAATTAAAGCGTTTAAAATTTCCTCTAGTTAACCAGTAAGAAAGCAGTTACTGGTGAGAACAGCTTCACGGACACCATGAGGCACATGTTGTCTTCCCGTCTAAGCATGCCCGACTGCCCCAACTGCAACTACAGGAGAAGGTAAGCCTGGGTGCTTGTGTTAGTGTGTCCGGCCCACAAGACCTAACTGGGCTCCGCAGAGGCCCGGAACCGGCCCTTCGAGAGCGTGGTCTAGCCTTCTGCATTGGCTAGCTTGGTAACTGTCCTTAATTCCTGATCAGATGTGCTTGTGATGACTGCAGCCTGTCGCACATCCTCACTTGTGGTATCATGGACCCCCCCGTCACCGACGACATCCGCATTCACCAGCTCCCACTGCAAGTGGATCCTGCTCCTGACTACCTTGCTGAGAGGAGCCCACCCAGCGTGTCGTCTGCAAGCTCAGGGTCGGGCTCCAGCTCTCCCGTCACGATTCAGCAGCATCCCAGGCTCATCCTCACAGACAGTGGCTCGGCGCCCACTTTGTAAGTGTGACTTTGTAATAAAGTTTCAGAAATTTAAGTCTTCCAGTAATGAGAAACACGTAAAATAATGTCCACAGAAGTGAGAACAGCATCATTGTGCTTTTCATGGCAAAGAACCCTGAGGTTTTTAAAGCAGCTTTTAAAACATGAAATCAGTAAACCCAAACTTTTAACACTGATTACCTGAAAAAATATGTTAAATTAATAAAGGCCAGTAAAGAAAAAACATGTTGGTGTGCAGAGACGTGTCTCTAATGCCGGCCTCACATCTCCTCCTGCTCCTGAAGGGTGACCAGTCCGCTGTCCGTCCTGTCTCGTTGTCGGCCCAGCACTCATGCTTGATTCATGTCTTGCTGAGAACTCAGGTGATTGCTTTAGCAAGCTGCTGAAAGTTTCTGTTTTCCATGTTCCCCCATGATTAGAAGTGCATTTGGTATTAGCAAGGTGGCTGTACAGCTATCACTAGTTCACGTTGTAGTTGGCTGGTCCCAGATTTCTGCAGTTGTGACCCTGTCATTTGGGCAGACTTCACATGCTAATCTCTGAAAGGGTTGCCCATGAATGTATGTAGTTGCTAAAGTCAGCTTAGGTTTAGTTGATATGTATCGTAGAGCACACAGGCACCGTGTTCTCTGTGGAGGTGCCCAGTGGGAGAGATTGTTGCCCCTGACCTTGGCTGTGCAGTGTTTCTCGGATTTCTCTGACCAGCTGACTTGTGTTCATTCTGTCCATCTGGATTTCTCATGGTGACCGAGGTTTTCCTTCAGTCTTTCCATTTTCAGTTTGGGCTTGTTCTCAGACAAAATAATCCTGGAGGACTGGTGTAAACTCACCAACTCTCTTCATACAAAGATTGCAGGCTGCTGCTTATTGCCTTAGAGACACCGTGTTCTCTCTAGGGCACAATAAAGAATGTGAGACACTTTGGCAGCTGGTGTTATCCAACTGCTTACTGAAACATAGAAATTAAACATAAAGAGTCTAATGAAAATTTAAGATGAAACATTTCATCCCTGTTCATTAGTCACGGCTACTGATGCCACTTACGGGCTCTTGTGCCACATTTGGTAGTGGAAGAAATTGGCCACGAGAGCCTTTCTCCTCAGACCGGGACTGGCTATATCACTGTTTATGGGGAGCCCAGGTTCTTGGGGTATCTGGGCCTTCAGCAACTTGTGATCAATGTTTTCTAAATGTAAACTCTGACTTGAAAATCTCCAGTGTTATCTTTTCATTAGTACCGTCTCTTTCTTGGTGCCTTTTCTAAGTTGGTTAGAAAGAACAATGTGATGGTAGTCACTAGACTGCGGTGCTTCCTGGATCTTATGGGGTGGATCTTTATGAAGTATGGAGCTACAGATGGCGAAGCCTCCTGCCTTCAGATGGACCAAATGGCAGAGTTACTTCATTAGAACCTCGGTTTCCTCTTCTGTAAATTGTGCCAGTGATCATCCTTAGGAGTAGAGATGTGAGCATTGGCCCAGGCCGTGCCCCAGGTGCAGTGGGCCTACAGGAAACCCTAGCACTCTGCACCTTGCGGGTGCTGTTTGTACTTTTCTCTGGTGAGCTCCAGCCGCTAGCATGTTAATTATAATGTGTTAAAAAGACACCTGAATTTGGTAGTTCTGGACACTCTTCGCTTATTCTAGGACATGAGATCACAACGAGTTCCTAGGGTTTTGCCTCCTGGAGGTTGCCGTGCGCCCAGGCTGAAGATGGACTCAGTGGCATGTTTTTGTGGACCTTGGAGCACCCTCTTTGCACTGGGCTTGAACTCTGTGCCAGCTCTTTGAATGCGTCAGAAGGTTATACGTCCTAAGTGGTCTCTGTAGGCTGAAGCCTTGAAGTCTGTTTAGAATTGGTTTCGGTTCAGTTTTCATTTGCCTGTTGCTTAGATATCTTCTAAAACTGATAATTAGTTATGACCATGAGTGACCAGGCCATGACTGGCCTTAAAGCAAAAAAAAAAAAAAAAAAAAAAAGGTTAGTCTTTTGCTATGTTAAGTGCCTTTAAAGTTTTGTTCACCTGGCTATTTGTGAAAATTTGGTGTTTAAAAAAGCAAACGCTGAACACCTAAGCCTGGCCATGAAGGATGCGGCATGGACATGGCTTAATTTTCTTAAAAATTGTGTTGGCTTGAAAGTAGCAGAGAGACTAGTTTTATACCAGTGTTCTTCAGGTCAAATGGCAATGTTACATCAGTCAGTCTGGTTAAATCTTTGTGGTGTCCTTAATATTTCTACTCTTGGAGGCTTTAAAAAAAATTCTTCCAAATGGCACAAATATTAATCTTCTAGGTAATTTTCTCATGTTCAGGTTACTAAGAAATAGGAGTAGGATGAATGATCCTTAACTAATCCTCTTTGTGAAGGAAAGCAGTGATCTGTCCAGGACACGTCTGTGCGTAGTGGTCGTTTACCTACTGTCTGTCTCATTGAGTGACCTCACAGTGACCAGCTCTGCTTGTGTCAGTTGTAGTGACGACGAAGATGTTGCACCGTTGTCGGCCAAATTTGCTGACATTTATCCGTTGAGTAACTGTGATGATACCGAGGTCGTGGCCAACATGAATGGGGTCCACAGTGAATTGAATGGTGGCGGGGAGAACATGGCCCTGAAGGATGAGGTATGGACATGGCTTCTTCGTAGCAACAGGAATGACATAAAATGGTGGCCTCACATTTTGTGTTACTCTGTTGTGGAAAGTACAAATTACAAAAGATTGTCTTTAAAGTCTCCTCAGATAAGCAGTACCAGCAGTAGTTCCTCAGAAGCTGACGACGAAGAAGCGGACGGCGAGAGTAGTGGGGAGCCCCCAGGGGCCCCAAAGGAAGATGTAGTGCTGGGAAGCAGGAACCCCAGGACAGAGGAGAGCAAAGTGGACAGCCCCCCTCCGTCCTACCCAACACAGCAGGTAGGACTTTGTTTTCTCTCTTGCCACGGACCTCTTTTTCTGTCTGTATTTTTTATAAACATGAGCATTATTGAATACAGAATTATTCTGTTTCCCATAATTTCTGAAGGTTAGAACTGAAAAGAATCAAGGCATACTTAAAATCTTCATTTGAATCTTGTTTTTCTTACTCAGATCTCATTATCAATCTTGATTTTGCAACATCCCACAGCAGCCCTATCGAGGCTTTGTTTGTTTGTAGAGAGGCAGAGAGTTGTTTTAAAATTAAAATAGTGGAATATTAACATTTCAGGAAAGGTTAGTTTTTCCTGTTCACTGTCTGTTTTTCTGTTAACCAAAGGTGAGGGTACCTTATTAACCTTTTTTCTCAGAATTTCATAAATAGGTGCTTAGTAAGCAGTTTTTGGCCTGGCACGGTGGCTTGAGCCTGTAATCCCAGCACTTCGGGAGGCCAGGGTGAGTGGATCACTTGAGGCCAGGAATCCAAGACCAACCTGGCCAACATTGCAAAACCCTGTCTCTACTAAAAATATAAAAATGAGCTGGGCGTGATGACAGGCACCTGTAATCCCAGCTACTTGGGAGGCTGAGGCACGAGAATTGCTTGAACCCGGGAGGCAGAGGTTGCAGTGAGCCAAGATCACACCACTGTACTTCAGCTTGCATGACAGAGCGAGACTCTGTCTCTAATAATAATAATAATAATAATAATAATGAGCAGTTTTTAAATGAAAGAACAAATGAAGGTCAAGGTGTTTGGCTAATTTATTTTATTAGGTAATATAAATGTAACATTCAAATGATAAAGGTGATGTTGAAAGGTCTGTGTGGGAAATTTGACCACGTCTCCTTCTCCATCTGCCCTGTCAAGCATCTGTGTACCTGCAGTCCCTAGTGCTAATAGATCATCAGTTTTATTTACTGTGTAAACACAAGTCTTCTTTTCCTTTCTTAGGAAAAAGGCTATATACGATTGCGCATACTGTTCTGTGCCTTGCTTTTCACTTAGCAGTATATCCTGACAGCCTTTATCTGTCTGTAGAGTATTTCCACATATTATTCTGCTAGCCTCATTATATTCCATTATGTAGACATACTGTAGTTTTGTTTTGCTTTGCTTTTCAGCCCTAAGTTGATAGCACTTATGTTGTCTCTCCCAGAAAAGGGTGGTCTCACAGTTTTGATTTCTGCTGATATGATAGATATAAAAAAGTAAATGACTTGTGATATTTTCTGATGGTCTGTGGTACGTCAGTTTTTTTTGTTTTTTTTTTTTTTTTTGAGACGGAGTTTCTGCTCTTGTTGCCCAAGCTGGAGTGCAGTGGCGCGATCTCAGCTCACTGCGACCTCCACCTCCCAGGTTCAAGCTATTCTCCTGCCTCAGCCTTCTGAGTAGCTAGGATGACAGGAATGTGCCACTATGCCCAGCTGGTTTTTTTTTTTTTGTTTTTTTTTTTTAAGTAGAGATAGAGTTTCTTCATGTTGATCAGGCTGGTGTCGGCCTCCTGACCTCAGGTGATCTGCCTGCCTCAGCCTCCCAAAGTGCTGGGATTACAGATGTGAGCCACTGTACCCCGCCAACATGTCAGTTTTTTATGGTGTCTTTTGAAAAGCAAAAGTTTTAATTTTGATAAATTATTCTTTATCAGTTTTTTTATGCATAATGTTTTTGATATTCAAGAAAACTTTGCCTATTCTTTTAGAAGATTTGTAATTTTAGTTCTTAGATTCTGTGGTTCATTTGACTCAGCATTTGCTTATTGTGAGGTGAGAGGGTATAAATTCACCTTTTTTGCATATTTGGATATTTAGTTGTCTCTGTATGATTTGTCAGAAGTACCTATAGAATTGCCTTGGCCATTTATTGCAAATTTATTGAAATCAGTGGATTATAAATTTAAAAATTTATATTTGGACATTTCATTCTATTCATTTGATCTCTGTGTCTGTCCTTACACCCATAGTGCATTTGACAGTTGCTTTATGGTAAGTTGGATGGAGTCTGCCCTCCAGCTTGGTACACCTTTTTCTCTCTCCTTTTTATCTTTTGTCAAGCTGGAATGCAATGGTGTGATCTCACTGCAGCCTCTGCCTCCCGGATTCAAGTGATTCTTCTGCCTTATCCTCCTGAGTAGCAGAACTACAGGTGCATGCCACCACACCTTGCTAATTTTTGTGTTATTAGTAGAGATACGGCTTCACCATATTGGCCAGGCTGGTCTTGGTTTTCTTACCTTGTGGTCTGACCACCTCAGCCTCCCAAAGTACTGGGATTACAGGAATGAGCCACTGCACCAGACTGGTGGACCTTTTTCAAAATCGTTGATGCTGCCCAAAGTTCTTTGCATTCCCATATAAATTTTAGGGTCTGCTTGTCAACTTCTACAAAAAGCCTGCTTGGATCTTGATAGGGATTGCACTGAATTCTTAAATATATATTTAGAATTCTCCAGTAAAGCCAGGAATGGTGGCTCACACCTGTAATCCCAGCACTTGGGAGGCCGAGGCAGGCGGATCACAAGGTCAAGAGATCGAGACCATCCTGACCAACATGTTGAAACCCCGTCTCTACTAAAAATACAAAACTTAGCAGGGCATGGTGGCGCACGCCTGTAGTCCCGGCTACTCAGGAGGCTGAGGCAGGAGAATCGCTTGAACCCGGGAGGCGGAGGTTGCAGTGAGCCGACATTGCGCCACTGCACTCCAGCCTGGTGCCTGGCGACGGAACAAGGCTCTGTCTCAAGAAAAGAAAAAAAGAAAAAAGAATTCTCCAGTAAAATCCTCTGGATGTAGTTGTGGTCTTTTATTTGTGGGATGATACAGATTAGTTTAGGGAGAATGCAGTCCTAATAAAATTGAGTCTTTAAATCTATAAATATGCTGTATCTTTCCATTTATTTAAGTCATCTTTAATTTCTCTCAGCAGTTCTAAAAAATTCCCATCTTTGCATCTGGAATATATAAGTGTTATGTGGTTTTACTCACAGTAAAAGGTATTTTCTGATTTTGATTTCCAGTTGATCATTGGTAATGTATAGAAATGCAGTTGATTTTTATACATTGGTCTTGTGTTCTGCAGCTTTACTAAACTTGTTTATTAATTCTAGTAGGGTTAGGGTGTTTTAGTAGATTACTTTGGATTTTCTATGTACAAGATCATGTTGTCTGCAAATAAAGAGTTTCACTTCTTCCTTTCCAATCTGGATGCAATGCTTTTAATATCCTTTAATATCCTCTCTCTCCCTCTCCTCTCCCTCCCTTTCCATCTCCCTCTCTTTTCTCCCTCCTCGTTCTCCCCTCCCCCTCCCCTTCCCCTCTCCCTCCCTCCCTCTCTCCCTCCCTTCCTTTCCTCCTTCCCTCTTTCCCTCCAAAGGAAAAGTAGGAGTGCACTGCTACAGTCATGCTCACTGCAGCCTCAGACTGCTGAGCTCAAGCAGTCTTCCTGCCTCAACCTACCAGGTAGCTAAGACTACAGGTGTATCACAACTACAGGCATGCACCACCATGCCCATTTTTTAAAAAAAATTTTTTTTAGAGATAGGGTCTTACTATGTTGCCCAGGCTTGTCTTGAATTTTTGGCCTCAAGTGATCCTCCCATCTCAGCCTCCCAAAACTTTAGGATTACAGATGTGAGGCACCACACACAGGCTGGATGTTGTTAATTTTTTACTCTTGCCTTACTGAGCTAGCTAGACCCTCAGTACAGAATAGAAGTGTTGCCAGCAGACGTCTTTGCCTTGTTCCCAATCTTACGGGGAAAGCATTTAATCTTTGACCACTCTTTAAGTGTGATGTCAGCTGCAGGTTTTTCATAGATGCCCTTTATTGGGTTGAGAAAATTCTATGCTGCCTCTAATTTCTTGAGTTTTTTCGTGATTTGAATATTGAATTGTATGTATGTGCGGCTTTTCAAATGCCTTTTCTGCATGTATTGCAGTCCTGTGGTTTTCATTTTTTATTTTGTTACCGTGGTGGGTCATGTCAGTTGATTTCAGGATAAATCCCACTTGATGGTGGTATATAATTCTTTTCATATGTTCCTGAGTTGGCTTGCTAATATTTTGTTGGGATTTTTGCATCTATGTTAATATTAATAAAACATATTGGTCTGTGGTCTTCTGTCTTTGTGATGTTTTTGTCTTTGGTATCAGAATAATACTGGCTTCATAGGATGAGTTAGGAAGTGTTTTTTTCACCTCTGTTTTCTGAAGGAGTTTAAGATTTAATATTTAAGTTTCTTAACTATTTGATAGAATTCACCAGCAAAATCCTGTGGGTCTGTTCTTTTTTTGTGGGAAGATCTGTAGTTACTGATTCGAGTTTTATTTGCTTGTAATTGATCTTTTCAAATTTTCTATTTCTTACTGAGTGAATTTTAATTATTTTTGTCTTTGTAGGAATTTACTCATTTCATCTAAGTTGTCTAATTTGTTGGCATAAAGTTATTCTATTCTGTTACAATCCTTTTTAATTCTGCAGTGTCTGCAGTGATGCTAATTCTTGATTTTGGTAATTTTATCTTCTTTTTAATGGCTTCAGTCACTTGGGCTAAAGATTTGTCCATTTCTCTGTTCTCTTTTCTATGTCATTGGTTTCTATTCTGAAATTTCTTTCTATGTTCTTTGGGTTTGGCTTGCTCTTCTTTTCTAGTTTGTCGGAACAAAAGCTTAGATGACTGAGTTTAGAGCTTCCAGATTTACTGAGACTTGTTTATGGCCTAGCATACGGTTTACCTAGATCATGTTCTGTGTGTTCTTCAAAATAATTTGTATTTTGCTCTTGTTGTGTGGAGTGTTAAGTAAATGAAAGTTCGGTCAAGTTGGTTGATGGCATTGTGAAAGTCTTCTGTATTGTCTTGGTCTATTCAGGCTGCCATATAAGGACAGTAATCCCATTCCTGAGAGTAGAGCCTTCCAAAGCCCTCATCGCCTAGTACCACCACGTGGGAGGTTGCGATACCAACAGAGGGACTTTGGAGGGACACGGATACTCACAGCAAAGTATATCTTCTTACTGATCATCTCTCTGGTGGTTATATCAGTTCCTGAGAGAGGCATATTCAAGTTTAACTGTTGGATTATTTCCCTCTCCTTTCAATTCTGCCTGGTTTTGGTTCATGCATTTGGGGGTGATGTTGTTGAATTATTGTCCTATCTTCCTGATATATTGCCCCTTTCATCATTATGAAGTGTTGGTCTACTAGTGTTTCTTGCCTTAAAGTCCATTTTATCTGTTAATAGGGCCACTCCACCTTCTTGGGTTACTATGTGTGTATATTTTTTTTATCCTTTTACTTGCAGTTTCTTTGTATCTTTGAATCTAAAATGTGTCTCACATCTTTTAGTTGGGCCTTGGGTTTTTATCCTATATATGTCAATATCGGCCTTTTTAAATATTAAACAAAATTTTTAGTGTGCCATTTTAATTCTTCCTTTGATTTTTTTCCCCCTTAGTGGCTGCTGTAAGGATTACAGTATACATCTCTTGTGAATATTGGTCTAAAAAATAAAACAGTCCGGGCACGGTGGCTCACGCCTGTAATCTCAGCACTTTGGGAGGCCGAGGCTGGTGGATCACGAGGTCAAGAGATCGAGACCATCCTGGTCAACATGGTGAAACCCCGTCTCTACTAAAAATACAAAAAATTAGCTGAGTATGGTGGCGCGTGCCTGTAATCCCAGCTACTCAGGAGGCTGAGGCAGGAGAATTGCCTGAACCCAGGAGGCGGAGGTTGCGGTGAGCCTAGATCGCACCATTGCACTCCAGCCTGGGTGACAAGAGCAAAACTCTGTCTCAAAAAAAAAATAAAATAAAAAATAAAACAAAAAGAAACAAAAATTAAAATACAACATGGATCTCTTTTTTTCTTAGAGACAGGGTCTTCCTCTATTACACAGGCTGGAATATGGTGGCATCATCATAGCTCACTGCAGCCTCAAACTCCTGGGCTCAAGCAGTCTTCTGCCTTCCTGCCTCTTAAGTAAGCTGGGACTCCATAGTGTCCTATGCGGGTGCCACCATAACCTGCTAATTTTTTAAAATTTTAATAGAGATAGTATCTCCCTATGTTGCCCAAGCTGGTCAAACTCTTGGCCTCCAGTCATACTCCTGCCAGGAACTCCCAAAGTGCCAAGATTACACTTAGCCACTGTACCCAACCACAATATGCTTTTTATTTTTTTTTGATACACAGTCTTGCTGTGTAGTAGTGCAATCTTGTCTCACTGCAACCTCTACTTCCTGGGTTCAAACGATTCTCCTGCCTCAGCCTCCCAAGTAGCTGGGGTACAGATGCGTACCACCACGCCCAGCTAATTTTTGTATTTTTAGTAGAGACAAGGTTTTGCCGTGTTGACCAGGCTGGTCTTGAACTGGCCTCAAGTGCTCTGTCTGCCTCAGCCTCCCAAAGTGCTGGGATTACAGTGTGAGCTACCTCACCTGGCCACAGTATCATCTTAATTTATCACAATCTACTGCAGATGATTACCGTCTTAATTCCAGTAAAATATACAAACATTGCTCCACAGTAGCTTATTTCCTTCTTCCTCCTTTGTACTGTTATTGTCCTATATGCGATTACATTTGTATATGTTATAAACCAATAATATAATTACTGCTTTATATAGTTTTATAATTTCTAGAGATAATAAGAGCAAATAAAAGATAAAAATATATTTATACGATGTTTTCTTTCTTTCTTTGTTTTTGAAACAAGAATCACACTGTCACCCAGGCTGGAGTGCCGTGGCGCGATCTTGGCTCAACCTCCGCCTCCCAGGTTCAAGTGATTCTCCTGTCTCAGCCTCCCGTGTAGTTGGGATCACAGACGAGCACCACAACACCCAGCTAATTTTTGTATTTTTGGTAGAGATAACATATCGCCATGGTGGCCAGGCTGGTCTCAAACTCCTGAGCTCAGGTAATCTACTCGCCTTAGCCTACCAAAGTGCTGGGATTACAGGCATGAGCCACCGCTCCTGGCCTGTATTTATAGTGTTTCCTGTTTGCTAGCTGGCTAGTCATTTCTGGCACTTTCTTTTAAATTATGCTGAATTTAAGTTACCATCTTGTGTTTACCTTTTAATATGTCTTATAGGACCAGTTTGTTAGCAGTTAATTCTCTGTCTTTATCTGTAAATGTCTTTATTTTGCTTTAATTTTAAAAAATAGGCCAGGCGCAGTGGCTCACGCCTATAATCTTAGCACTTTGGGAGGCAGAGGTGGGTGGATCATTTGAGGTCAGGAGTTCAAGACCAGCCTGGCCAACGTGGTGAAACCCCATCTCTACTAAAAATACAAAAATTAGCTGGGCGGGGATGCCTATAATCCCAGCTCCTCAGGAAGCTGAGGCAGGAGAATGGCTTGAACCCAAGAGGTGGAGGTTGCAGTGAGCCAAGATGACGCCATTGCACTCCAACCTGCATGACAAGAGTGAAACTCTGTCTCAAAAAAAATTTAAAAATAGGTGGTGTGTGGTGGCTTACGCCCATAATCCCAGCCTTTTGGGAGGCTGAGGTGGGTGGATCACTTGAGGTCAGGAGTTTGAGACCAGCCTGGCCAACATGGTGAAACCCCATCTCTACTAAAAATAGTAAAATTAGGCAGGCATGATGGCGGGCGCCTGTTAATCCCAGCTACTCGGTAGACTGAGGGAGGAGAATTGCTTGAACCTGGGTGGCAGAGGTGGAAGTGAGCTGAGATCCCGCTGCTGCACTCCATGCTGGGTAATAGAGCGAGACTCAGTCTCATAAATAAATAAATGGTTGTTTTTAGGACTAGCTTCAGATTCACAGCAGAGTTGAGTGAAAGGTACGGAGATATCCTATACCCAGTACCCCTACATAATAGCCTTTGCTGCTATCAGATTCTACACCGGAGTGTTATATTTATTAGTCATCAGGTGTACAGGCTTTCTCAAGAAGCTGTGTTAATAGGGTCTGAGTTCCTCCTAGGCACTTGGCCTTGGGCTGCTGGAAACCATAGGTGGTCATTATGTGCGGCTCTCAGTATCTCTTCGTTTTTATCCCTCTTACGGTTTATTGAGCTTCTTGGATCTGTACATAAATGTTTCTCATCACATTTGGGAATTGGAATGTCCAGCTGTTATTCATATGCTCTTCTTCCGCCTTACCCTGGGACTTGTTTCTGCACGTGCTGGAGTGCTTGCTGCTCTCCCACAGGCCTCTGCGCGTTTGCGTGCTTTCCCCGTCTCTTCTTTGTTCTTAGATCAGTTCCATTGCTCTCCTTCAAGTTCACAGATGCGTTTTCTGCCATTTAAATTTGCTTTTGAGCCCCATTAGTGAAATTTTGATTTAGCTATTATGCTTTTCATCTCTAGAATTTATATTTTACTGGTTTTTTTGGTGTCTTTTTTTTAATGGCAGTTCACTGTATGTTGAATCTTTATTTTCATATTTTCCTTTAATTCTCTGAACATGTTATAACAGCTGCTTTGCCATCTTTGTGTGCTAATTGTGTATCTGAACCCACTGCTGTTAACTGTTTGACTATTTCCTGCGTGTTGATCACACTTCTTTTTTTCCAGATAAGGTCTTGCTCTGTCACCCAGGCTGGAGTGCAGTGGCATGGTCACAGCTCACTAGAGGCCTCGAGCCTCTTAAGTCCCTAGGTCCTCCTGGGCTCAAACAGTCCTCCCACCTCAGCCCCCCAAGTAGCTGGGACTTACAGGCACACCACATGCCTGGACAGTTTTTTGTATTTTTTATAGAGATAGGGTTTTGCCGTAATATTGCCCAGCCTGGTCTCAAATTCTTGGGCTCAGGTGATCTGCCCAACTCCACCTCCCAAAGTGCTGGGATTATAGGTGTTTTCTTTGCATGTCTCCTAATTTTTTGTTGAAAACCGGACATTTTAAATAATGTAGCAATTTTGCATTCTCATTTTTTCCTTTGCAGTCCTTTGTTGTTTTTGTCTCTTTCTTTGTTTCTGTTGGATTTCCTGGGCTTAAGTTGCAGGATCTGTATCTCCCACGTTATGTGGCTGCAGGTGTCTCAGCTCACGTTTTCTCTTCTGCTTTTTAGCTTGACTTCTAGAGGTCTCCCCTCTGTCTGCCTGATTGACCAGCTGATGATTTGTGCAGGGGTTGCCCATGCACCTTGAATCCACAGGGGCTCCACTGTTGGCTGAGGCACTGTTGGCTGTGGGGTGAATGCACTCAGCCAGTTCTCAAGTCAGCTGTGTTGGCCCCTTCCTCCAGCCCGAGGTCTTAGTGCATGGACCATAGTCTCCTGGTCCGCCAGCGAGTTGTGGACAGCTTAAGAAGCCCTTCCGTGGCACACTCATTCCAGGGTTCTCCCTGTTAGATTTCTGTCTCCTCTGCCATTCACCCCAACTGGGACCTCAGTCTCAAGCTAACAGAGCTGCAGGCTTCCCTCTTCATTCCCTTGAGTTCACTGCTTTCACTACTTCACCAGGCTGCTGCCTTTTGGCAGCAGGGTTGATTTGCATTGGTTACCCTGCAGTTGTAGAACTCGGGGGCCCACTGCTGACTGAGCCAGGGGTGAAGTACAGGTTCAGGAAATGGGAAGGTCCCAGACGAGAAAGCCAGACTTGCTGTTCTTCCCTGAAGCTCTAGCTGATTTGTGTGAATAAATGTGTCAGTATTTTTCTTGGGCTGATTTCCAGAGCCTCAGAATGGTTGCCTTTGACAGTTGTGTTCAGTTTTACATTGCTCTGAGGGAAAGGAGCCACTGACCTCTTCACTCCACCATAACCGGAAGTCCCACCTCTGCTTCGTTTTGGAGAATATATAACCATTTAGAAGCAGTGTGAGCCCAGTGGAGCACAGCTATCCCCTCTCTACTCTGTCGTCTTCACCAGTTCCCTTGTCCCTGCTCAGATGTGGGAAGTGAAATTTTCTGCGTTAGGCATAGGACGCAGAACCAGTGGCTCTACCTGAGTCTGTCTGTGGAATGAGGTACACCTTTCCTCTCTGTGCATCTTCCTCAGTCCCAGTCTCTTGGGGTCCCTCCTTTCCCTTGCATGGAAGGCCCTGGTCAACTCAGGGTGTCAGGAAAAGCCCTGCTACCTTTGTATTTGCGTTTTTACTGCTTGGCAGAATGTGACTGACTTTAAATTCATACCATTTTTTGTTTCACTAAATAATTAGGTACTTTTTTTTTTTCTTTCCTTTTAGGCTGAACAAGCTCCAAACACTTGTGAATGTCATGTTTGTAAACAAGAAGCTTCTGGACTGACACCATCTGCAATGACAGCCGGAGCCCTTCCTCCAGGCCATCAGTTCATGAGCCCAGAGAAGCCCACACACCCTGCACTGCACCTTTACCCCCACATCCATGGACATGTGCCTTTACACACGGTTCCACACCTGCCACGCCCTCTCATCCACCCCACTTTGTATGCAACGCCCCCCTTCACACACAGTAAGGTAAGTTGGGGCAGAAAGGGTTTGCAAACTCACCCTTCACTGAGATCCTGCATGAATATATACTCAAACAGAAATCTATGAATTAGCAACTTGCATAGGACAGGGTCTGCTCTTGATAGGAAGGCCTGCCAGGTGTTTCCTTTCACCATAATCTTAAGCACTGCCATTTTGAACCTTTGCAGTTGTAACAGTCATTAAAAACAATTGTGAAGGTCATAGTTCCTTTATTCAGAATTTAATAGAACAGAAGGATTTTTCAGGTGAAATTTCTAACAGGTTAAACCTAGGGAGTACTTCATACAAGATCTCAGTTATCTTACGTTTGGTCCTCCAGGGTCTTGCCCTTTTTCTTAATGTGATAGGTGAGTCCTCTTACACTGGCTGGACTCTGCAGGGTCTAAAATGACTGCTTTTTTAATATGAAAATTAAGGCCTTGTTGAAATGCACAAGCCTATATAAAGGAGGAGCCCTAATTGTGATGCCACAGAAAATCATAACACCCTGCAGGTTATGGAGCACTGGGGAGGGGAGGGCACAGATGGGAAAAGCTGCCAGAAAAGCCCATTCGGGAAGTGGATTGAGGATCTAGAAATAAGTTGATTTTTATGCATTTCTTCTTAGAGAACCTCGGGTGTCTATTTACTATCATAGACTTTACAGTGAAATGTTTAGGCTGGTTTCATTCTTTGGACCTTAGCTTTGCCTCTCTAGCTGTTTTGAGCTTACCTATACCAGGATGACTCACCGTAATTCTGATTTTTTTTTTTTAAACTTTGTACCAGTTATTCTTGTCCAAGTGTAGCTCTAATCAATCAAAAATAGAATTTTCCGGGTGCAGTGGCTCACACCTGTAATCCCAGCACTTTAGGAGGCCGAGGTGGGCGGATCACCTGAGGTTAGGAGTTCAAGACCAGCCTGACCAACATGGAGAAACCCCATCTCTACTAAAATATACAAAATTAGCCAGGGGTGGTGGTGCATGGGCTGAGGCAGGAGAATCTCTTTAATCTAGGAGGCAGAAGTTGCAGTGAGCTGAGATCGTGCCGTTGCACTCCAGCCTGGGCAACAAGAGTGAAACTTCATCTCCAAAAAAAAAAAAAGGAGTACATATCCTTAGAAAATTTTTTTAAAATAGAATTTATTCCAAACTCCAATTGATTATTTAAAACAATGATTTTTCAGCTGGAACAGAAATGGAGGAGGACATGACATGGAGATTTTTTTTCCAGACTGCATGGGTGTTTTCTCCCCGCTAGTGGTCACTGCAAAGTGGGGTACATGTAGTCCGTAAGTGAGGTTTGTCGTCCCTGCTAGGGAGAGGTGTATTTGGAAGATTAACAGAGACAGGATTAGAATAGAGTGCAATAAGTTTGTCACATCTGTTATAATTACTTGGCACAGCCATCCAAATTCTTGCTTAAATTTTGTTAGATTGGATATTGCTCAATTTGAATACGTAATAATATCTTAATAATAGAATGCTTTCTTAATAACATTTTTCAAGTATATAGTCAGAGCCATGCGATCTTCATGGTCTGCCCAGTTTGTAGCCTGATTTTCTCTGGGTGTATGTGTAAAGTTAGGAATTTTCCATTCCCTGTTGTTGCCTGAATAGAGCTCTATTACCTAGTTCCAAGAAAAGATTATAGAATATTCTGTTACATATTTTTGTTGGTGGAAGCTATTCAAGAATTAGTTCCTAAAAGTACTCAAGTGAAATATTAAAACTGACTGTTACTCAAGTCTTTGGACTCTTTGGTTAAAAACGGATTATTTTCCCTGGCTTTTGGCCTTTTCTCACGAAATCAGAGGTCTATGTATGAGTAAAAGAAGAAGAACCTATTTTAGGAGCATCATTTGTATCTAATATCTGTTCTTTTGATACTTATTAAACTTTAATCTTACAGAAAATTTGAAAGAATATTGGATAGAAAAGCCAATATGGAGGTCAAGCCATATGTGGTAGAGGTTGTATAGGAAATTTGGGAATTTATAACAAAACATTATTTCTACCACTTTAGCAAACTGAAGACTGCTCACTGATTCATTTAAAATATATTAGGTGGTGGCCATTTTTATATGGGAACATAAGGTACAGTTATCAAAATATTTCATTTTCATCTGCTATAAAAATGTTTGTTTCTGTAAACAAACTTGCGTTGTCACCAGATCTTACAGGGTTAGTGTGTGTTGAGTTAGTTTGACTTAGCTGGATGCTGCAGCTCCATCTGTGTCTAAATGCAGAATGTGTGAACAGCCTTTAAGGAGTCCACCTTCAGAAAGCAGACGAGCTGTATCAGAATATCACACATTCCAGTGACGTTAGAGGAAGTTTCTTAGAGATGATCAGCAGGAGGCAGAAGGCTGGTGCTGAACGTGGAGGGGCCTTGCACGCCTCTGACCTCCGCTGTGTCTGCCTTCGCTTTTGCACTGCGGGGTTAGGAAGCTTCTGCGGTGCTGCCTTTGACATTATGCCATTGTCGTTGGAATTCTTTCACTTTGCATCTTCGGTATTGGGTAAATATTTAGTACCTAAACTGGTTAGCTATGAAACCAAATAAACTATGAAAAATTTATTTTCTGGCCTGTCATGGTAGCTCACGGCTGTAATCCCAGCATTTTGGGAGGCTGAGGTGGGAGGATCACTTGAGCCTGGGAGTTCAAGACCAGCCTGGATGATGTAATAAAACCCCATCTCTAAAAAAAAAAAAAAAAAATTCTTGAAATTAAAAAAACTTGAAGACTAATTTCTATTTTCAGGTGTTTTCATACCAGTGATATATTGAATTTATATATTGTGTATAAGTTATTTCAAAGTTCAAAGTAATTGCTGAGAAAAATACAGTAATGAAATAGGATATAAAATAAAATAAAACTGTAAGTGCCAGGGAATTTAATTTCCAAATATTTGGGGATCTCACAACTACCGTTTTGTTACTGATTTCTACTTATATTCTGTTGTGATCTAAAAGTGTACAGTGTATGATTTCTGGTTTTTTGAGTTTATTAAGGTTTGTTTAATGGCCCAGAATTTGTCTGTCTTGGTGAATGTTCCATGTGAGCTTCAGAGGAATATGTGCTGTGTTGTTGAGTGAAGTGGTCTTCAGATGTTCATTGCGTCCCATTGATTGATGGTGCTCTTGAGTCCTGTCAGTCAGCAACTGTGTTCTGATTCTCTGCCCGCTTGAGCTGTTCATTTCTGTAGAGGGCTTTTGAAGACTTCACTGTGATACTGGATTCATCGGTTTTTCCTTGCACAGTTCTATCAGCTTTTGCCCTACAAAGTTTGATGCCCTGTCATTAGCAGCACACACACTGGGGAGTGTTACTGCTTCTTGGAGAACTGACCCTTTGTCATTGTGCAATGCTCCTCAGCACCACTGGTTACTCCCCTTGCTCTGAAGCCTGCTCTGCCTGAAATTAATACAGCTCCTCTGGTTTTCTTTCGGTTTGTGTTAGCATGGTGTATCTTCCTTCATTGCTTTACTCTTTGAAAGGATTTGTGTACTGTGGTCAAATACCTATAACATAAAATTTACAATCTTACCCATTTTTAAGTGTAGAATTCTGTGGTATTAAATACATTTATAAAGTTGTGCAACTATCATTCATCTCCATAACTCTTTTCATCTTGTAAAATTGGAAGTTTTTAACCCATTAAACAGTAACTCCCCTTTCCCCCACCCCTGGGCGCCCATCATTCTACTTTCTGCCTTTATGATTGTGACTACTCTAAGTACCTCATATACGTGGAATTGTACAGTATTTGTCTTTTTGTGACTGGCTATTTCACTTAGCATAACGTCCTCAAGGTTTCTCCATGTTGCGGCATGTTGCAAAATTTCCTTCCTTTGTAAGGCTAATACTCATCATGTGGCTGAATCCCAATTTGTGTCTCCATCAGTGAACTCCAGAGTTGTTTCCATACACTATCTACTGTGAGCAGTGCTGCTGTATACTCATGTAAACATGAGTGTACAGGTATTGCAGGACCCTTCTTTCAGTTATTTGGGGTGTATACCCAGAAGTGGAATTGCTAGGTCATATGGTAATTCTATTTTGAATTATTTGAGGAACTGCCACACTGTTTCCTACAGTGGCTGCACCATGTTACATTCCTGCCAGCGTGCACAAGGGTTTCAGTTTCTCCACATCCTCACTGACACTTGTTATTTTCTGTTTTGCTTTTTTAATAGTAACCATCCTAACAGACACAAGGTGCTGTCACGTTGTAGGGTTTTTTCCTTGAATAAGTGACCGTAGGCACGCTGTAGTTGTGTTTTGCATTTTCATAATGTTTAGTAATGTTGAGCCTCTTTTCATGTGCTCGTTGGCCTTTGTGTATCTTCTTTGGAGAAACGTCTATTTAAGTTCTTTGCTCATTTTTTAATCAGGTTTGTTGTTGCATTTGAGTTCTCTCTGTAGTCTGGATTTCAGTCCTTTATCAGATAGATGCTCTGCAGGTATTTTCTCCCATTCTGTAGGCTCCCTTTTTACTCTGTTGGTAGTGTTTTTGATGCACAACATTTAACATTTTTTTCATGCAGTCCAGTTTGTCTGTTTTTTGTTTCCTGTGCCTTTGGTGTTACATCCAATAAATCATTGCCAAATCTAATGTTGTGAAGCTTTTGCCCTATGTTTTCTTCTAAGAGTTTTGCTCTTTCCTTACGTACAGCTCTGTGATCCATTTTTGAGTTCATTTTAATATATGGTATTAGATAAGGGTCCAGCTTCATTCTTTTGCATGTGGAATGCACTGTTGTCCCAGTACCATTTGTTAAAAAGACTGCCCTTTTCCTGTTGAAGGATGTTTCCATCCTTGTCAGAAATCATTTGACCATGTATGTGAGTTTTGTTCCTGGTCTTTCTATTCTGTTCCGTTGGTCTGTATGTCATGCCAGTACCACACTGTTTTGATTGCTGTATCTTTGCAGTAAGTTTTGAAATCAGGAATTGTGAGTCCACCAGGTTTGGTGTTCGTTGTTGTTGCTAAGATTGTTTGGGTTATTCAGAATCCTATGAGATTCAGTATGAATTTAGGGTGAGTTTTTCTGTTTCTCAAAATACATCATTGGGATTTTTTTGATAGGGATTGCATTGAATCTGTAGACCACTTTGGGTAGTATGGACATTCTAACGATACTGTCTTCTGATCAGTGAAGAGTAGAAGACGACCGTGGTATGTGTTTTCATTTATTTTTGTTTTTTCAGTTTCTTAGTGCAGTGCTTTACAGTTTATGGTAGAACTCTTTCACTTCTTTGGTTAAGTTAATTCCTGTTGCTGTTTTGTTTTGGTGGTTTTTTGAGACAGATTCTCACTCTGTTGCCTGCAGTGAAGTGCAGTGACACGATCTTGGCTCACTGAAACCTCCACCACCCAGGTTTAAGCGATTCTCCTGCCTCAGCCTCCTGAGCAGCTGGGATCACAGACGCATGCTACCATGTCCTGCTAATACTGTATTTTTAGTAGAAATGGGGTTTGGCCATATTGGTTAGGCTGGTCTCGTACTGCTGGCTTCAAGTGATCCACTTGCCTCAGCTTCTCAAAGGGCTGGGATTACAGGCATGAGCCACCGTGCCTGGCCAGTTAATTCAGTTCCTAAGTTGTTAGTGTTTTGAGGTGGAGTCTCACTTTATTATTGTGATTATTATTTTGAGGTGGAGTCTCGCTCTGTCACCCAAGCTGGGGTGCAGTGGCACAATCTCGGCTCACTGCAGCCTCTGTCCTCCTAGGTTCAAGTGATTCCTGCCTCAGCCTCCTCAGTAGCTGGGATTACAGGCACATGCCACCACGCCTGGCTAATTTTTGTACTTTTAGTAGAGACAGGGTTTCACCATGTTGGCCAGGCTGGTCTCGAACTCCTGACCTCAAGTGGTCCACCTGCCTTGGCCTCCCAAAGTGCTGAGATTACAGGCATGAGCCACCATGCCCAGCCCTAAATTAGTATTTTTGATGCTGTTGTGAGTGGAATTGTTTTCATAATTTCCTTTTCCAACCATTGTTAGTGTAGACGTGCAGCTGAGTTTCTGGCGTTGATTTTGTATCTTCCTACTTGGCTGAATTAATCTATTCTGACAGACTTGTGTGTATGGAATCTTTAGAGTTTTCTAGATATAAAATCATATCCTTTATGAAGAGAAATAATTTTACTTCTTCCTTTACAGTCTGGAGGCTTTTTATTTCTTCTTCTTGCCTATTTGCCCTGACTGAAACTTCTAACACTATGTTGTATAGAAGTGGTAAAAGCGTTTCTAATACTATGTTGAACAGAAGCGGTAAAAGCATCCTTGCCTTGTTGCTGATATTCAAGGAACAGCTTTCATTCGTTCACCATTGTTTGCTGTGGGTTTTTCATATATGGCTTTTATTATATTTTGGTGGTTTTCTTTCTGTTACTAGTTTGTTGGGTGTTATTGTCATGGAAAGGTTTTGAATTTTGTCAGATGCTTCTTCTGCACCAGTTGTGGTGATCTTTGGCTTTTTGCAGTCTGTTAATGTGGCATATTAACATTGATTACTTTTTATACATTGAATCATCCTTGCATTCCGGGAATAATTCCCACTTGATCATGGCATATGAGTCTTTTAATACGCTGCTGAGTTCACTTTGCTAGTATTTTGTTGAGGGTGTTTGCATGAATCCCCGTAAGTGATACCCGGTAGTTTTCTTACGGTGTCTTTGGTATGGGGATATGCTCAGGACACGAGTTAGAAAGTGTTTCCTTCTCTTAATTTTTTTTTTTTGAAACTTTGAGAAATATTGTTATTAATTCTGTAAATATTTGGTAGAATTGGCCAGTGAAGCCATCAGGTCTAGGGCTTTTCTTTATTGGGTGATTTTTAAATTTTTTTATGTTTTTTTAGATGGAGACTCACTCTGTCACCCAGGCTGGAGTGCAGTGGTGTGATCTCTGCCCACAGCAACCTCTGCTTCCCTGGTTTAAATTATTCCCTGACCTCAGCCTCCCAAGTAGCTGGAACTACAGGCACATGCCGCCACACCTAGCTAATTTTTGTATTTTTATAGTAGAGATGGGGTTTCACCACGTTTGTCAGGCTGGTCTCAAACTCCTGACCTCAGGTGATCCACCCACCTCGGCCTCCCAAAGTGCTGGGTTGGCATAATAGGCGTGAGCCACCGTGGCCTGCTGAGTGATACTGTGATTACCAGTTCAGTCTGTTTGCTAGTTACAGGTCGGTTCAGACTTTCTGTTTCTTAATGATTTCATCTTGGTAGGTTTTGTGTTTCTAGAAATTTTTTAATTTCATCTCTTTTATCCAGGGTGTTAGTGTACAGTTGTTCATGATACTTTCTTTATTTATTTTTCTTTGAAACAACATCTCTGTCACCCAGGCAGGAGTACAATGGCATGATCTAGCTCACTGCAGCCTCAATCTCTTGGCTCAAGCATTCCTCCTGCCTCAGCCTCCCAGGTAGCTGGGACTAGAGGCATGTGCCACCACTCCCAGCTAATATTTTTATTGTTTTGGAAGAGACAGGGTCTTACTATGTACAAGGCAAGGATGCTTTTACCACTTCTGTTCAACATAGTATTAGAAGTTTCAGTCAGAGCAAATAGGCAAGAAAAAGAAATAAAAGGCCTCCAGACTGGAAAGGAAGAAGTAAAATTATTTGGAAGAGACAGGGTCTTACTATGTTGCCTAGTCTGGACTAAGGCAGTCCTGACCACTCCTGGGCTAAGTCTGGACTTCCGGGCTAAGGCAGTGCCACCACCTCCGCCTCCCAAATGCTGGGATTGTGGGTGTGAGTTAACCACGCTCAGCCAGTACTTTTTTATGATCTTTTATGTCTTCTTAATTTTAATTTAATTTAATTTCTTTCTTTCTTTCTTTCTTTTTTTTTAAAAAGAGTCTTGCTCTGTTGCCCGGGCTGGATTATTTGCGGCAGCACCATCATAGCTCACTGCAGCCTCGAATGCTTGGGCTCTGATGATTCTCCTGCCTTAGCCTCCCAAGCAGCTGTGATTGCAGGTGTGTGCCACCACTCCCAGCCCCTTTTATTTCTGTATAATCAATAATAACGTTCCCACTTTCATTTCTGATTTTAGTAATTTGAGTCTTTCTTTTTCTTAGTCCATCTCACTAAAGTTTTGTCAGTTTTGTTGCTCTTTTCAAAGAACGATATTTTGGTTCATTGATTTTTCCCCCGTCTATTGTTTTTCTGTTCTCTGTTTCATCTATCATTGATCTCTGCTCTGGTCTTTAGTATTACTTTCCTTCTGCCTGCTTTGGATTTAGTTTGTCTTTTTAAATTCATGACGATGTGAAGTTAGGGGGTTTGTTTCATTTTAGTTGTTGTTGTTGTTGAGACAACGCTTACTCAGTTGCTCAGCCTGGAGTGTAGTGATGTAGTCGTGGCTCACTGCAACCTCGACTTCCTGGACTCAAGCGATCCTGCTGCCCCAGCGTCTCAAGTAGTTTGAACTACAGGTGTGTGCCACCATGCTCAGCTGTTAATTAATTAATTATTGTAGAGACAGAGGTCTCACCATGTTGCCCAGGCTAGTCTCAAACTCCTGGGCTCAAGCGATCCTCCTGCCTCAGCCTCCCAAAGTGCTGGAATTATAGGGATGGGCCACTACGCCCATCCTAAGTTAGGTTGCTGATTAGAGATCTGTCTTGTTTTTTGATGTGTTTATAGATATGAATTTTCCCTTAGTGCTTGCTTTCATTTCCTCCTGTGAGTCTTAATATGTTGTTTTTGTTTTCATTTGTCTCTAATTATTTTCCAATTCCCTTTGTAATTTCTTCACTGATCCATTGGTCGTTTCCATCCCTTTACTTTTAACTCCTCAGGGTTTTCATATTTAAAGCAGGTTTCTTGTAGGCACGTATAGTTGTGTGTGTTTGTATTTTTAAAGGCAGAATCTTGCAATGTTACTCAGGCTGGACTTGAACTCCTAGGCTCAAGCAGTTCTCCCACCTTGGCTTCCTCCTGAGTAGCTGGGACTATAGACGCATGCCACCATTCTTGTTTTTTAATTTACCCTGATAATCTTTGTGCATTGGTGTATTTGACTATTCACATTTGAAGTGATTGTTTAATGTATTTGAATTAATATCAGTCATGTTTGTAACTGTTTCTATTAATTATCAGTCTTTTTCTGCCTTCTGTGTTTTTAAACATTTTATGATTTTATTTCATCTCCTCTCATCAATTTTATTTATTTTTTTTAGAATTTCTGCAGTTGCCCTACGGTTTACAACATACCATTTTGAACTAATCTAAGTCCCTTTTCAACTAAATTACGTAAAACAGGTAGCATTTAACAAATTACTCCCAATTCCTTTCCATTCCTTGTGATGTTGCTGTCATTATTTTCTACGTGTTAATCACCCGGTACAGTGTTGCCAGTTACTTTTAACAGTTACCTTTTAGATTAATTGGAAGAAGATATTTTACTTTGCCTTTATTTCTTTTCTGCTATTCTTCCTTTCTTTACGTAGATCCACGTTTCTGACCTTCTGTCTGAAGGAAATCTTTTGACATTTCTTGCAGGGCAGGTCTGCTGGTGATGAGCTCCCTCAGTTTTTATTTGTCTGAGGAAGCCTTTATTTCTCCTTCACTTTTGAAGGATAATTTCGCTAGATACACAATTCTAGGTTGGTGGTTTTTTTCTTTGAACACTTTAGATCTGTTTAACTTCCCTCTGTCCTTGCTGGCAAGAATTCCCTCTGGAATTCTTTTCGCTGTTCTCTAGGTCCCCTGGCCCCCACCTGGCTGCTTTCAAGATTTTCTCTTTTTCTTTCTTTCTTTTTTTTTTTTTTCCTTGAGATGGAGTCTCGGTTAGCCGCCTAGGCTGGAGTGCACTGGCATGATCTCGGCTCACTGCAACCACCATCTCTCTGGTTCAAGTGATTCTCTCATCTCAGCCTCCTGAGTAGCTGGGATTACAAGCACCCACCATCATGCCCAGCTAATTTTTGTAATTTAGTAGACATGGGGTTTCACCATGTTGGCCAGGCTGATGTCAGGTGATCTGCCCTCTTTGGCCTCCCAAAGTGCTAGGATTACAGGCGCAAGCCGCTACACCTGGCCAAGATTTTCTCTTTCTCTTTGGCATTCTGTTGAATACAGTATGCCTTCGTGCAGCTTTGGGGGCCTTTATTCTACTTGATGTTCTGTGAACTCCTTGGATCTGTGATGTCAGTCGTTAATTTTGGAGACTTTTCAGCAGTTACTACTTCAGTTGTTTCTCTATTCTCTCCTTCCATCATTCCAGTTACCAGATGTTACGTTTTTCGAAATTGTCCCGCGGGTTTTGGAAGTTTTGTTCTATTGGGGGATTGTTTGTTTTTGTGTTAAATCTTATTTCTCTTTGCCTTGCAGTATGGGAAGTTTCCGCTGACGTAGCTTGCAGCTCCCTGACTTCTGCCTTGGTCGTGTTGTCTCCCGATGAGCCCGTCACTGGCGGTCTCGTTTGTCTTAGCGTTGTTTTCACTGCCAGCATTTCTTTCCGTCTCTGCTCACACGGCCCTTGTTCCTGCATGCCGTCTACTTTTTCCGTTGGAGCCTTTAGCCTAGCGGTCATCGCCAGCTTCCTGCCTGACCACTGCCGTCCATGTTGTCTCCACCGCTTTCCTGCAGCCATTCAGTTGTCTCAGCCTCCGGGAGATTGCTCTCAGCCCTTCTTCTCTTCTTCATACCGAACCCTCTCTTTCAGGTTTCTCATCTCCTCATCTCTCAGTTCTGTGTTAGAACTTTTGGGGATCAGTCCTCCGGTTAAGTGATTTTCTAGTGGGGCCTATCCTGCCTCTTAAGTTCTAGTTCCAACTGTATTTATTATTTATAAACTTGAATTTGCTTTTTTTTTCAAAGATGTGTAGTAGCTTTTTATATTCTCTTGTTTCTTGGTTTTCTCTTTTTTCTTTAAGCATTTCACAAAAAGTTACTCTGAATGAAACCTTGAGCATCCAGGTTTCTGATTTCTGCTGGCATCACCTGTGACGTATTACTTCCTAGTGTGGATGGAGTGTAGTAGGAGGTTATCGAGAACTTGCAGACCTCCATAGTAGACGTTTGTCTATGAGTGTTGGCATCTGCTGGTGTGAGAGCTGCCTGAGACCTGAGCTCCTCTCGAAGGTCTCCAAACTGCTGCCCCCACACGTCACTGTGGCGATGGTGTGCAGCCGTCCTCCCTCACCGCCACCTCGCTTTCTGTCATTGCCTGTGGCCATGGTGTGCAGCCGTCCTCCCTCACCGCCACCTCGCTTTCTGTCATTGCCTGTGGCCATGGTGTGCAGCCGTCCTCCCTCACCTCCACCTCGCTTTCTCTCATTGCCACCTAGTACTTCTTGTCAGACTTGGTGTTTGTAGATAGCAGTTGGTTACTAGGATGTTCAGTGTCATTTCTCTCAGATCCAGAGCTAAGTAGCTCCTCTTACCTGACATGGCCCAGACCAGGGGGGAAGAACACCCTTGAAGGGAAGAGCAAAGCCAAGCAGATGCAGCTGCTCCTTGCTGCTCCTCCCACCCACCATCCACATGGCCAGGAGTAAGAAATCACCACTGCAGGGCCTGAATCTGTACTGGAACCTAAGGCATGTGACTTTGAATCCTGGGTCTTTTTCATCAAACACAAGATGTGCTGTGAAACGGTTACCATACTAAGAAAGGGCCTAGAAGTGAGGACAGGGACATCTTGAAGTCTCCACTGAGAACACGGGGAGCATCAGCGGTGGTCACTGGGTTCTGGTCCTTAGGAGTTCACGGTATCAAGTGGAGCTGGTAACGTAGGGCAAGGGGAAGAGCAGGTGCCAAGTGGCCTTGCTCCCTTGTTAGCTTCCAGGTCCAGGGTGTGTCTTTACACCTCACTTTCTACGTAACTTTGAGACTTAAGTAAAACCACTGCAAAAGCATTTACTACAGTGAAAACATGATTTCAGTTAAATACAGTTAAAAGTGTAAATTCAGATTTAGATTGAGGATGTAAAGCTGTATAGATATTAGGGTCATAAATTGGTTGCAATTTGGGGATCACATTGTGATCTTTGACCTGCATATTATTTTAGAGCTAAGACTCAGCTCTTCCAGTCTGAAAATTGGCACAGCCAAAGCAAGGGTGGCCCTTCGCTTCTTCACTGTCTCTGTGAGGGATACCGAGAAACGTTAGTTAAGCAGAAATACAGAGTCCATCATCTTAACCTCATGCCGGGATACCACTGGTACTCCTTTGCTCGGATGCCTAGTGTTGAGAACCTCTCACATGTGGGCCTTGTGACTCAGTCTGCGGCTCTTGCTCCTCTTGTCTTGCACCACTCTGTGTCCAAGTGGGTGTGCATGGTAGAGGACAGGCAAGTCACCCACCTTCCGGCTAAACTCAGAATGCGTGCCCGGTGGACAGCGGCTTTTTGTGTTTGCTTTGTGTCAGAGCCTTCATTTAGAGCGACAGTTTTCCTTTCCTATGGATTACTTCTTTTGTCTCAAACTGGATAAAAATTCAAAACTTCTGCCGGTTGAAGCTTTGTGCGTTTGTGTAACGAGTGAAATCGGTATTCTGATTCAGTAGCACAGTCCACATTCTGAGAGCACTATTTTATAGTGACATCATTGGTGGACTTACAAAGTCATGGCCCAAAAATGGTCTAGGTGACAGACACCTGTTTTTTTCTGAAAGGAAATCCATAAGCTCTTGCGGTCACTGGGCATCTTCCACAAAAGCACTGAAGAAAATACAGCTTCTTTTTTGTTACTGATCCCTGTTACCTTTGTTCCTGCAACGGGGCCTCTTTTTTTGACTTGCAAGGGTTCTGAACAGTGTAAACCAAACGCGCAGAATCAGTCCCTTATGTTTCCTACGTTACCGTTGTGTGGATGCATTCTCTTACTCCTCTAAGCTAGACACTGTTCAGCAAACACTTACTGAACCCCCAGTATGTGCCAGGCCCTGTGCTACACTGCAGGAAGACAAAATTCATTTAGTCCTGGCCCCTCTTTTCAAAGAGCTCACAGCCTAAAGAGAAGACAAAAACGTAATCAGAACAAAATGTCACTGTTGTGGCATACCCCATGGAACTTGCAGTTGCTAGGCAGAGAAGTAACGCTGGAGAGAGAAGATTTTAAATGAGCCACGGGTGGTTTTGCAGAGGAGGTAATGCTGAACTACGGTTTTGAAGGATAAGCAGGAGCTGTCTGACACATGGGGTGGTGGGGCCCAGGCTCTGAGGCGGACTTTTCAAATCTGAAACCCCAAGCAACTCACCGGCATGTCTTGAGGAGTCCAGGAGGTACTTAGATAGCTTCAGAGTCCTGAGCGTGCTTCTGCCAGTCAGGGTTTACCAGCTGGGCCAGCACTTTAGGACTGCTGCTCAGAGCTGGCAGCTCGGCATCTGTCAGATGTTTCTGCCCTTTGGCAGAAGGTACTCAAGACGAAGAAATCTTCTACTTAATGGTTACTTTTCATCAGTTCTCAGCAAAGCAGCTTTTAGTTTATCACTGCTTTGTAGAAATGGGTATCTATAAAATACTGTTTTCTTATTTTCCTGCCTCCTGCACCCTGGGGCCCCCGTGCCAAAAACAATGACTTCAGGCTCTTGCTTGTATCCTGGGTGGCCCAGCTAGGCCTGTTTTTTCGGCTGTTGAGTCCTGAGTGTCTGCTCTAGCCTCTTCTCCCCCTTTGCCTTTCTGGGCCTGTTCCTCTCTGCTCCGAAGTGCTGTGGAAGAGGGGCAAGGTGGGAAGGTCGGTCGGGTGGTCAGTTGTTGTGCCCAGGGCCTCTGTGTCTGTGTAAGCAGTCTCTCCAGAAGTCTGTAAGGCTGTAGTCTTGGAAAGTGAACGCAGTGCGCCTTCACACTAAGTACTTACTGTGGGCCAGGCAGTGTGCTGAATTCTTACCAGAACCCTGGAGGTAGGTATTTCCGGATTACAGATGAGAAAACTAAAGCACAAAAAGATTGAGTGATTTGCCTGAGGTCACACAGCTAGTAAAAGGGAGAGCTGGCACCTGAGCTCACTAGACTGCAGAGCCCGAAGGCCAAGACATGGGACTGGAGTTCAGATCTAGCTGTCACCTGAAGGTGCCTCCTCGTGGTGGAGCCAGCAGTGGTAGCTCCTGGACTAGATGTGCAGTCCCAGCTCTCATTTTGATAGCTCCAGAATTCTTTCTTTCCTTGCCATCTTCACTGCCATGGCTTCATCATTTCTCATCCCCTGACTAACAGTTTGCCCTCCTTCCACCTGTGGTTCATCCACACAATATTGCCAGATTGATCGTTCCAATAAGCTGACCAAATCATCTTACTCTGCTGCTTAAATCCCTCTGTGGCTCCCTGGCCCCTTCAGGACAAAATGATACAAAGTTGTCTTTGGCCTGGCTGCTGCCCCCTACTCATTCTGGAGCCTTTCAGGATGTGGCACTGTCATCCCTCTGCTCCTAACCCTTCCTGTGCTCCCTCTGACCCAGCCAGGCCTGCAGGATTCTGCCGAAACATCACCTGCTCTTAAGAACCCTCTGGAGTACCCTCCCACTTGGGTTTACAGAATTCACTGCTCATTTCTGCATCCCAGAGGATGTGATGACCAGACTGCCCATAACTGGGCACTCCTCCACTCCAGCAGACAGAAGTCCTGCTGAGGGAGAACTGTGTGCCTGCCCGGCATTAGCAGAGGCTGGGGCAGAAGGGCTAGGATCCAGATGTCCCACCTCATGCTAAAGCACATATAATTTGGGGAAAGGCAGACATTAAACCAGTAGGCTACAAGTAGGCCTTGAATTATAACTGCAGTAAATACTAAGAGGGAAAATGAAGGATTCTAGTGTGTTCAGTGGGAAGGCTCACTTTGGTCTTGGGTGTTGGGTCTTGGGCGGTGACGGCAAAGGCATGCCGGCTTCTCTGAGGAAGGGATCTTTAGGCCAAGGCATGCAGGATGAGTGTGAGTGCGGGAATGAGCTGAGGCTTGCACATTCTAGAGCATGGACACAGCACAAGCGAGGTTTAGGGCCAAGAAGGTGAATAGGCATGTGCCGGCCAAGTGGAAACCTGTGTGTCCAGGTCCTTGGTGAGCAGGAGGGGTAGAGGTGGCGGCCCTAGTTCTCTTGGATCTCCTGAGGCCAGAGCCTTGGGAACCCATTGCTACATCTTGAGCCAGAGGAGTGACATGTGCTTGAATCTACATTCAACAAAGATCACTCTGGCTGTGGTAGGGAGAAGGACTGCGAAGAGGCCGTGGTGCAAATATGCAGGCTGTTGGGCTGCACCGCTGTGTGAACATGGTGCTCAGGAGCTCCCAGGGAGGTCAGCAGCCAGGGCCTGGGGCCTGGGTAGGGGCCAAGGCAGAGGGAGGACCCAAGGGGTTCCCAGCGTGTACAGGAGCAGCCAGATGGCTAGTCACTCAGTAAATTCCTGGATGTTGGCTAGCCAGCTGGCCAGACCCTGATCACTTGCCCTTGGTCCCTTCAACAGTGGTCTGCCCCACAGGGTTCAGGGCACGGCTTGCCAGTGAGGCAGCTTCTTTGAGGATGCCCTGGTCTTGAGAGCACAACGTAAAATTCCTCTAGTTCATTACGTTTGTGCTGTACCTTGCCCAGGTATAAGAGGTCGGTATTAAAAGGGTTTTATCATTTCCATCAGTGATTCCAAAGTTGACTTATTAGTGGTGATTCTTAAAATGCTTGCTGAGACTCTGAGACTAAGCCGTAGAAACAGATCTTACGACACACATGCACACATGAACCACACTCACATGTGACCTGGTAGGAATGTGAGAAGTTACTGAGTGGTCTATAAAGTTTGTTCAGATACACTCCTCAAGGCATCGGTTGCTTTTCATATCTACGTCTGGTTGAAATTTGGCCTGCTGTGTGTAGTCTCATAAATCAGTTCCATGCTTTGTGAGATGTGCTCCCTGTGGGCCTCAGCTCATGGTGAGCATGTCCCATGAGGCTCATAATGAATTGTCTGTCTGTAGTTTAACTACTTATTTAGGTAAACAGAATATTAATTTTGATATGTGATTAGAAAATTTTTTTTTGTAGGCTTTACCGCCAGCACCTGTTCAGAATCACACAAATAAGCATCAGGTATTCAATGCATCTCTTCAAGACCATATTTATCCGAGCTGTTTTGGGAATACTCCAGAGTGGAATAGTTCTAAATTTATAAGTCTTTGGGGATCAGAAGTGATGAATGATAAGAACTGGAATTCTGGCACTTTCTTGCCAGATACAATTTCTGGTAAGGAATTTGTTAAAACTTTCTTAAAGTTTTAAAATAACCTGAGCTGAGTAGATTGACATCTTTGCAGTAGTCTCCCGTGGAAGCCCTGGCACAGCTGTAGCCAGCTGCTGCTCCATCACCTGTGTCTCCAGTGGGAGGCCCCTCGGGGCTGTCATCCTATTCCATCCTCTCGCATCTGCCGCCAGTCAGTCCCATTGCGTGACTGAGCAGAGCAAGACTCTGGCTCCATGGCTGCCTGTCAGCCCTGTGAGCCATGTGGGCACAGCCCCAGCACTGCTGAGGGTGTGGTGTCCATGGTTGGATGTCCGGCCTTCCATTCTCAAGCAGTGGTAACAACCAGACCTCAGCCCCCTGGTGCACAGGGGCAGGGAGACAGTGCCACAGTCAACTTAAATCTGTGACTCACACTCCTTCCTCTGGTTGCCGCACTGACCCCACGTGGCATCTCTCCCCTTTACAAGCGCCTTCCTCCCCAGATGTCTCAGCTGCTGAGGCCCAGCTGTTACTTCAGTCGCACGGTTAGGAGAACCTAAAAAGGGGCTGGTACCTACGCCTCATCTCTGTCTTTCTGTGGCCAGAGCTCCTGGCAGCCCCACACCCAGCCCCTGCATGTGCCAGAACAGCAGGCTAGACTTGACATCCTGATCTGCGCTTGGGAAGGATTTCTAGCTGTGTGACCTTGGGCAAGTTGCTTGGCCTCTCTGAGCCTCAGTTTCTTCATCTTTTTAGGATGGGAGTAATAGTACCAACCTCAGAAAGTAGTTATAAGACATTACATAACTTTGGAAAGCACCTAGCACAGGAATTGGCACACAGTAGGTGCTCAATACAATTTTTTCTTAGATTAAAAGTTAGCTGACTTAGCATCGTCCCAGTGGGGTCCTGACTTCAGCAGCAGCCCCAGTATCAAGTGTTCAGTCATCAGCATGTCTTTTAGGGTTTAGCTAAGTGTGATTTCTGTCAGAAGCCTTAATTTTCCTGTTCTTCTTTGAAGGGAGTGAAATATTAGGGCCAACACTCTCAGACACAAGACCTGAAGCCCTTCCACCTCCATCTAGCAGTGAAACACCTGCAGTTTCGGATAGTAAAGAGAAAAAGAATGCTGCAAAAAAGAAATGTTTATACAATTTTCAAGATGCTTTTATGGAAGCAAACAAAGTTGTCATGGCCACCTCATCAGCCACGTCCTCCGTGTCCTGCACAGCTACCACAGTGCAGTCCAGCAACAGCCAGTTCAGAGTGTCATCCAAGAGACCTCCTTCAGTAGGTAAGGCTTGAAGGCTCACTAGCCCTTGGGGTCCACAGGAAGGCAGGGCTTACTGACTTCTCCTCATCGTTGTAACTGCCTTTTACTTGGCCTAGCCAGAGGCCTAAGTGTCATTAACTGCCCAAAAATGCTCACACTCATAGAGCTGATCCCTAGGCCTTTGATGAGAATTTTAGCTGTCTCGCTAGATTCCTCTGGGACTTCTTCGCTGCACTGTCTTGCTTTTGTCTGTTTCCGTTGTTCTGTGATAAGAAAAGGTTATTGCTTTCTTTTTTTTGAGTTAGGGTCTCACTGTCGCCCAGGCTGGAGTGCAATGGCACAGTCTCAGCTTACTACAGCCTCCGCCTCTTGGGTTAAAGTGATTCGCCCACCCTCGACCTCCCAAGTAGCTGGGACTACAGGTGCCCACCACTATGCTCGGCTACTTTTGTATTTTTTGGTAGAGGTGAGGTTTCACCATATTGGCCAGGTTAGGAGGTCATTGCTTTCTGAGCACGTGGCAGGATTTCTCAGAAGCTGCTTTAGGAAAATGCTGAGCAGATGTGAACTGACAGGGCTGCTTGTCACCGAGCCTGGGGTACAGCCCCTGGCTATCACTTAGGGGGCCTGAAAGCAGGAATGTGATCAGAGACCAATGGCAACACAGTAGCTGGCTTGAGGAGACCTCACTAGCCAAAGTTGGGACAGATTGAGCATTAAAAGGAATGGGAGGGCGGAGTGCAGTGGCTCACACCTGTAATTCCAGCACTTTGGGAGGCCAAGAGGGGAGGATTGCTTAAGCCCAGGAGTTTGAGACTAGCCTGGGCAACATAGTGAGACCCCGTCTCTACAAAAAAAAGTTTAAAAAAACGATAAGAAAGTTGACAATAGCATACCAATAAAGTCAGGAATCCATAGGGATAGGGGTGCTGAAACAGGGCAGTAGGGTGGGAAGCTCTTCTTCCAGAAGCACACATCCTCTAAATGTGTAAGAAGGGTAGGAGTGGCAAGTTAGCATGCTGCGGCCTGTGGCGTGACAGCTGGTGCAAGTATGCAGCATTCATGGAGGTTAACATGGGATATCCATTTGAGGAACGGAGTATTTCACCCACAGGGGACTGACGGATTAAAGAGGGATGGTGGGCGCCTGTATTAATTCATTCATGGAGGTTAACATGGGATATCCATTTGAGGAACGGAGTATTTCACCCACAGGGGACTGACGGATTACAGAGGGATGGTGGGCGCCTGTATTAGTTCATTCATGGAGGTTAACATGGGATATCCTTTTGAGGAACGGAGTATTTCACCCACAGGGGACTGACGGATTACAGAGGGATGGTGGGCGCCTGTATTAATTCATGGAAACCCCTCATAAAACCATCAGATCTCCTGAGAACTCATGATCACCAGAACGATATGGGGGAAACACCCCCAAGTTTCAGTTATCTCACTGGGTCCCTTCTACTACACGGGATTATGGGAACTACAATTCAGGATGAGATTTGGGTGGGGACAGAGCAGCCCTATCACTGCGGACCGACAGATTACAAAGGAATGGTGGTGCTGGACTCTGGAGGAACCTGGCAGACAGCACCATGCCCACTGCCATGAAATAGAGACACAGATAAACACATAAAGATGTTTATCCCATTGCCACAAACTCAGGAGGATCAACATAATCTTTGCGGGATTTGTGCCCAGAACCTTTTTATCGAAATCTACCAAGACAAGACAGATCCTGATTGGCAGACAGATGGCCTATTAAAAATGTTAGTCCTGTGAAAAGAGAAAACATTTGGAAGAGGCTGGGTTTGTGGAAAAGCTATAAAGGACATCTGAAGGAAATTGGAAAATTGAATGTGGGTTATACCTAAGATGAGAGCATCCTGTCAGTGTTAAATGCCATTGGTGTGATCATGATATTGTGGTTGTTCAGCAAAATGTCAAAAAAAGAAAGAGAGAGGGGCCGGGCGTGGTGGCTCACGCCTGTAATCCAAGCACTTTGGAGGCTAAGGCGGGCGGATCACCTGAGGTTGGGAGTTCAAGACCAGCCTGACCAACATGGTGAAACCCTGTCTTAAAAAAAAAAAAAGGTGGGGGGGAAAGAGAGAGAAAAAAGAAAAGTAGGGGGAAAGAGAGAAGGGAGGGAAGGAAGGAAATTTTTAAGTAAAAAGCCAGGTACGGTGGCTCATACCTGTAGTCCCAGCACTTCTAGGCAGCCCAGGTGAGAGGATCACTTGAGCCCAAGAGTTCAAGACCAGCCTGAACAACCTAGTGAGACCCTGTCTCTTTAAAGAAAAAAAAAAAGGTAAAACTTTTTTTAAAAAAACCTCCTCGATGTTCTAAGGAGTTCATGCCAAAGGTGTTTCTGGGCAAGTGCAACTTGCAGATAGATGTTCAGCCAAAAAGTGTGCGTGCATGTAAGAAGTCAAGTTTGTAATATGACAGAATATTAGATCGTGATGGTGAAGCAAGGTGAGTGGGTACTCTTTGTACTGTTCTTTCAGATTTTCTACAGGTTCGAACATATTTGAAACAAAAACTTGGCAGTGACTCTCGCCTCTCTAAATGCAGGTGATGTGTTTCACGGCATCAACAAGGAGGACCACAGACACTCGGCCCCAGCTGCCCCAAGGAACAGCCCCACGGGCTTGGCCCCCCTCCCAGCACTCTCGCCTGCCACGCTCTCACCTGCCTCTACACCTCACCTTGCAAATCTTGCTGCCCCATCATTCCCCAAAACAGCAACCACAACTCCTGGGTTTGTGGACACACGCAAGAGTTTCTGTCCTGCACCCCTGCCCCCAACCACAGACGGCTCCATTAGCGCCCCTCCAAGTGTCTGCAGGTGAGCCAAGTCTGGTTGGGGGTGTGGGAGCACTTTGGAAAATAGGTTTCATGCCACACTAACACAGCTACAGAAACTCCCCTGGAACCATGCAGTTGAAAAGTCCAGTGAAATGCTGAGGGAATGCAGGGATGTCCCCAGCAGAGGCCATGAGTGGAGGCGGCTCCCATCTCAGCCTCTAGTTCTGCAGAGGGAAGAGCAGGGGCAATGGGCCGCCATGGATAGGTGGGCCAGCTACTCCTAAACACTGACAGCGTCGGGGTGTACACTGTTTGTTCCTTGTGTAAGTTGTATTTGTTGTACCTAGGGTGGAAGCAGAAGAAAATGAATGGCATGTGAATAGCAAAAGCAGTACAGCAAACACTCAGCAGATTTTTGTCTGTCTGTCTGTTGTCTTTTTTTAGACAGAATCTGGCTCTGTCATCCAGGCTGGAGTGCAGTGGCGCGATCTCAGCTCACGGCAAGCCGCACCTCCTGGGTTCAAGCAATTCTTCTGCCTTAGACTCCCAAGTAGCTGGGACCACAGGCACATGCCACCACGCCTGGCTAATTTTTATGTTTTTAGTAGAGGCGGGGTTTCACCATGTTGGCCAGGCTGGTCTCCCGCCCTCAGGGTTCTGCCCACCTCGGCCTTTCGCAGTGCTGGGATTACAGGCGTGAGCCACTGCACCCAGCCACGATTTCTTTTGAAGACAATTTCTGTGACCTTTGAACTCACCTGTTAAGCTATGCCCCTTCCCCGTAGTATGGAAGCTGTGGTTGCGGGAACAGTCTGAAGGAGTCATTGGAGAGACTCTGTTCCTGTTCAATGGTGCTCTGTGAGCACCGTGAGGGACCGCCTGCGTGCACACGCACATGCCGTGCCTCCCTCGTGAGCCCCCTGGTCAGTGCCTTTACTACCTGTGGCTGACTCCCCGGGAGCCCCGGGCCATGCAGCTTCCACGCTGCCTGGTCTGTGGGTGGTGAGCAGCAGTGCAAGTCATTGCCTCCGGGGCCGGCCGCTTGCTGATGGGCTTGTGTGCGGTTTGCAGTGATCCTGACTGCGAAGGGCACCGCTGCGAGAATGGTGTCTACGACCCGCAGCAGGACGATGGGGACGAGAGTGCAGATGAGGACAGCTGCTCTGAGCACAGCTCCAGCACCTCCACCTCCACCAACCAGAAGGAGGGCAAGTACTGCGACTGCTGCTACTGCGAATTCTTTGGGCACGGCGGGGTGAGTGCATGAGGTCGGCGCGTTGTGATGTGGGAAGTGGGCAACACGGGCTCCTTTGCAGAAATTCTGTACTAGGTTGAATTCAGGGTACTCCGCTTCTAGGATATTCCCATCCTAAAGAAAAAAATATTTCCCCAAAGATTGAGCCATAATGATTTCATTCTTCATTTTATATTTTGTTTGGGGTTTTTAAGGTGGTTGGTAAATGGTAGGAGGTTGTTAACCAAGGTGTATCCATATGGTGGAACGTTGTAGCCAGCAACCGCAGTGCTGTGTGTGCAGTTGGATTTCTCTTGTTTGAACATAGAGAGTCTTGGCACACACACATACTTCCACCTATTTCCAGGGCTATGATTTAATTTATACAACCAATTGTCACCCGCCATTAAAGAGGGATGGGTGGTAGGAATAGCAGGGGCTTAGAGTCGTTCTTTTTCTATTTAGGTCTGTTTGCACTTCCTAAAATGTGGACATGCTGTTATAGTAAGAAATTTGGCAGTAGGATTCAGGGCAGTTTCTTTTTGGTTTTGGCATCAAAAAGGAAACCTACAAATGAATGGAAAGATACTAAAGACACATTTATTGACATGAAAAGATACATCATATTAAATAACAAGTAGAGCCAGGCACAGTGACTCATGCCTGTGATACCAGCACTTTGGGAGGCCAAGGCGGGAGTATCTCTGGGGCCCAGGAATTGAAGAAAGACAGCTTGGGCAGCGTTGTGAGACCCTGTCTCTACAAAAAAATACAAGAACGACCTGGGTATGACAGCACACGCCTGTTGTCCCTCTTCTCAGGAGCCTGAGGTACGAGGACTGCTTGAGCCCAGGAGGTCAAGGCTACAGTGTGCTGTGATCACGCTAGGAGGTCCAGGCCGCAGTGAGCTGTGATCATGCCACTGCGCTCCAGCCTGGGTGACAGAGCAAGACCCTGTCAAATAAATAAATAAAGGAGTCATCAGGATTTGTAATTGTTTCCTTTGTGGTTTAAGAAAATCCATGTATGTGCATCGTTGTCCATGGCTTACCAGGGTTTTCGTGAATGTGTGAAATTTGAGAGCAGGTCTCAAAATGCCACTTTTGGGTGACTTGCTGATAAGTTTTTCTCTTTTTCTGCTGGTGGTTTTATTTTCTTATTTTTCACAGATATATACTACTTGAGCAATGTAAGTTTATTTTTGGAGGTACGTCTGAAATTTATTACATTCAAAATTGTTAAAACTTAAGTGTAACTTTGTTGTTTTTCTCAGCCTCCAGCTGCACCGACAAGTAGAAATTATGCAGAAATGAGGGAAAAGCTTCGCTTACGGCTGACCAAGAGGAAAGAGGAGCAGCCGAAGAAGCTGGATCAGATCTCGGAAAGGGAAAGCGTCGTTGACCATCGGAGGGTGGAGGATTTGTTGCAGTTCATAAACAGCTCCGAGACCAAACCAGTGAGCAGCACGCGTGCGGCCAAGCGAGCAAGACATAAGCAGAGGAAGGCAAGTGACAGGTCTTGGCGCCTGGAGGGTGCCGGGTCTGAGGGCATCTCAGGGCGCCGTGCCACAGCAGTCTCCAGGCAGGGCTGAGCTACAGGAGTTCAGGGCTCTGGCATGTATTGCCTTGCCCACAGCATTGCTCTGAGAGCCAGCCTGTCTCTGGTGGCCTGAACTGGAGACTGGTAAAAAATTTCACTGTTTGTATTTTCAGGAAATTACATCCCCTTTCGTAGAATGGATTTGTTCTTGTGCTGGCCATCGTGAGGGCAGCAGTAGACACTCCAGCTTTATCTGTTGGAGAGCCTTCTTTTCCAAGAAAGGAGCCCTCAACTGTAGAGATAGCAGAAGGGCCCAGGTGGGCTTCTGGGGCCTGTGGGAGAAGAAATGTCTGATGCGAGACTAGGGCAGAGCACTTGGCACAGGGACGTCTTCTGGACTCAGGTCTGAGCATGTCCCCCTTGCTCCTCTTGTCCCACTTGCTATGCTAAATGAAGACCAGCACATGTCATCAATTAGAAGGGAGGAGAATAAGCATTTGTGGGAAGGCTTAAGCTCTTCACTCCTTGCCAGAGGGCGTGGTGTGTCACAGAAAGCAAATGTCAAATAGAAAAAAAAGTAGTCAGGCATGGTGGTGTACGCACGCCTGTAGTTCCAGCTACTCAGGAGGCTAAGGTGGGAGGATCACTTGAACCTCAGAGGTTGAGATCATGCCACTGCACTCCAGCCTGGGTGACAGAGTGAAACTCTGTCTCAAAAAAATAAAAACAACTTTTTTCTCTTGGAGGATTTTCTAAATGCCGCTATGCTGGAACAGTTCCAAAGAGCCTTCTGGTTTCAGCTCCCTAAAAATGTCAGGCTCCAAGAGGCAGACTTCAGTGAGCAGATGTGGGCTGCATGCAGAGAGAACCTGTGGGTTCTTGGGGTTCTGGCAGTAGGACATGTGCCTTGGGAAGAGACCAGGTTTCTGTCTGCAGCCATGGTGAGGCAAAGAGGTAAAGAGGAGGACGATCCCACAGTGGACCCGGAGCGTGGGCCCAGTGCCCTGTGTTGTTGCTTCTATCTTAGCTGTTTTAATTATTCTACCTTCAAGGGCTCTGCTAGACTTGACTGCTGGGCCTGATTGGGAGGCTTTGTGGGAGAAGCCTTGTTCTGTGCCCCAGAAGACCAGAGCCTCCTGGAACAGGGAGAACATAGTGTGTTCTTCATTCAGGAGTGTCCAGCGTCAGGGGGCCCCATGGTGCTGCAAAGCCCCAAGACTTCCCATTGGGATTCACTGGAGGCCTCTGGGACCCCTTCTTGAGTTTTCAGGGTACTCTCCACCCGAGGCTCTTGCCCTCTGACCTTGCAGGTAGTCTGGATCCAGACTTCAGGCCCAGCTGAACCTTAGAGACTGATGTCGTAGACCAATGCTCAGCACCCAGCCCCACCTTGAGGGACCTTTTCCTGGTGCTTTCTATAGAGCAGCTCACATGTGTGTGCTGAGGCTCACTGGCTAGCTGGTTGTTGAAGTGACGGCAATAGTTCATCGATGGACTTGGTCCTGTAGCAGGTCCAATCCAGAGGCTTATGCTAGGGCAGCCGCTCTGCTGGAGACCAGGACACCTGCCCAAAGTAGGTGTCCTTACATACTTGTTATGGGTCCATATCTTGGCTAGGCACCCGTGATGGAGTTTTAGATCAGCTCTAAGAGGACGCCAGCTGGCAGGAGTGCACCAGCGAGTGTCCTGATGGAGTCGGCCCTCCCCTCTGTTGCAGTGTGGCTCCACAGCTCACTGCAGACGCTGGACGGCAGGGCCATGCCGAGAGCTGCCTGCCGGGTGCTGCTCTGGACATACACATGGAGAAGTGATAGCATTTTTACTTGTCAAATGAAAATTTTCATAACATATCGTTGTTAATTTTTATCATAATTTTAAAGTTTTTCAAAAGACAAGTCAATTTGCCTGTTAAAAGTATTGTGAAAAATAATACATACTTGGGGGTACTTTCCTCTTTCTCCAGGAGAAATGCTTTGCCAGAGTTTCTCATAAACCTCAGCTCTTCTAAAGGTTGGTGGGGGGCAGAGCCATGCTCCCTACACGGTTGGCTCCCATCTGCCTTCTGAACACAAAGAGCAGTTGCCATTTGTGCTCTGGGGATGTGTCACTACTGAAATGCAGCCTTCACTTGGGCTGAAAATTAGTTCTGTCAGGTTTCTCTGTCACACTAGTGAAAATATATGGTACTTTTGTTTATCTTCTAGGTTGGGAAGAAGGAATTTCTAGTTTTTTACTACACATTTCTTTCTTTTCTTTTTTTTTGTGTGTGTTTTGAGTAGAGACGGGGTTTCACCATGTTGACCAGGATGGTCTCAATCTCTTGACCTCGTGATCCGCCCACCTCGGCCTCCCAGAGTGCTGGGATGACAGGCGTGAGCCACGGCGCCCAGCAACCACACATTTCCTTTTGTGGTGCCACCACCGCTCATTGCAGTCTCCACCTCATGGCTTCCAGTGATTCTCTCACCCCAGCTTCCCACATGGCTGGGACCACAGGCGTGCGCCACCCCATCCAGCTGATTTTGGTACTCTGTAGAGATGGGGTTTTGCCACGTTGCCCAGACTGCTCTCAAACTCACAATCACAGGAGTGAGCTGCTTCACCTGGCCGGCTGCACATTTCTTACATGCCCTGTTCAGGTGAATGCATTAGCCTTCACCTGGAAAGGTGGGCCTGCCCCGAGTTCTGGCAGCACGTGTGCAGCCTCAGTACTGCACTGGCACAGGCAGTCTGTGGTGTTGGTTACGTCATCCACCCGGCCAGGCGGCAAGATGCCCTGCCACGCCTGTGAGGATAGTTTGCCCCCTGGATGTGTGCTTTGCAGCTGCTTTGCCCTTGGTTCCTGTTTAGCACCAGGTCAGAGGGTATCAGGAATTTTTTGTTAACTACTCCCTCTCCCCCCACCCCCCACCAATGTATATGCCAAATAAGCATATACATTAGTAAATAGATGAAATTTAACAATCCTGTAGAGTAAGATAATTGGAGGGGTGTGTGTGTTAAGCTTTATTACAGCGTCTTCAGAGTTTACATTCCATATGTGATTCGTTTTTAAAACTTAGTTTTCTGTATTCTTAATTTTTAGCACTCACTGTCGTCTTAAATTGCCTTCTCTTTTCACATTGGCAGCTGGAGGAGAAAGCTCGTCTGGAAGCAGAGGCCAGGGCCCGGGAGCACCTGCACCTCCAGGAGGAGCAGAGGCGGCGGGAGGAGGAGGAGGAGGAGGAGGAAGAGGAGGAACGTTTCAAGGAGGAATTTCAGCGGCTTCAGGAGCTTCAGAAGCTAAGAGCTGTAAAAAAGAAGAAGAAGGAGAGGCCAAGTAAAGACTGCCCCAAGTTGGACATGCTCGCTAGAAATTTCCAGGTCGCTAACTCTGAAAACATCCACAATGGCTCACTAGAGCAAACTGAAGAACCAGAAACCTCTTCTCACTCCCCATCCAGGCATATGAACCACTCAGAGCCCAGGCCAGGGCTGGGGGCCGACGGGGATTCTGCAGACCCTGTTGATACCAGAGACTCCAAATTTCTCCTCCCCAAGGAGGTGAATGGGAAGCAGCATGAGCCACTCTCTTTTCTCTTCGACATCATGCAGCACCATAAAGAGGGAAATAGTAAGCAGAAACTGAGGCAGACCAGCAAGGCCAGCAGCGAGCCAGCGAGGAGGCCCATAGAGCCCCCCAAGGCCACAGAGGGGCAGCCCAAGCCCCGGGCCCAGACTGAGTCAAAGGCTAAGGTGATCGACCTCATATCCATTACAGAGCAGAAAAGAGAGGAGAGAAAAGTCAACAGTAATAACAATAACAAAAAGCAGCTGAACCACATCAAGGAAGAGAAGTCAAACCCAACCCCTCTGGAGCCCACCTCTCCCAGTGAGCATCAGCAGAACAACAAGCTGGTGCTGGCAGATTCCCCTCAGCCAAAGGGCAAGAACAAGAAAAATAAGAAGAAGAAAGGAGACAGAGTCAACAATTCAATTGGTAAATACAGAGTAGCAGGAAGATATTTCTGAGCAGTGCCTGGTTTTCATGTGTCATGTGCTAGTAGGGAAAACGGCGGTTTGGTATGCTCTCACCGCCCGGCTCCTGGCCTGTAGAAAAGAGCATAGAGGATTTCTACACACTCCTGTTTCCCAGCATCACTGTTTCCCATGTTTGCTCATCATTCTCTCTCCCTCTCTCTGTCATGTTTCTGGACAGAACATGATACCCCTTTAACCTTAAATACTTGTGTGTATGTTTCCTCAAGATAAGTACACTTAGAAAAAAACCACAGTACAGCCCAGCCGGGCGTGGTGGCTCACACCTGTAATCCCAGCACTTTGGGAGGCTGAGCCGGGTGGATCACGAGGTCAGGAGTTCAAGACCAGCCTGGCTGGCATGGTGAAATCCCATCTCTACTAAAAATACAAAAAATTAGCTGGGCATGACGGCACGAGCCTTCAGGAGGCTGGGGCAGAGAATTGCTTAAACCTGGGAGGCAGAGGTTGCAGTGAACCAAGATCGCTCCACGGCACTCTAGCCTCGGTGACAGAGTGAGACTCCGTCTCAACAAAATAAAATAAAAAATAAAACCACAGTAGAGTGATCAAAGTGAAGAAGTTGACACTGATCCAGCGCTGTTCTTTATTTGTTTTATTTTTTTTTTTTGAGACGGAGTTTCGCAGTTGTCACCCAGGCTGGAGTGCAATGGCGCGATCTCGGCTCACCACAACCTCCGCCTCCTGGGTTCAGGCAATTCTCCTGCCTCAACCTCCCGAGTAGCTGGGATTACAGGCGCGCGCCACCATGCCCAGCTAATTTTTTGTATTTTTAGTAGAGACGGGGTTTCACCATGTTGACCAGGATGGTCTCGATCTCTTGACCTGGTGATCCACCCGCCTCGGCCTCCCAAAGTGCTGGGATTACAGGCGTGAGCCACCGTGCCCGGCCCTGGCGCTGTTCTTTAATTACAGGCCTTTCTCGTGTTCCTCCAGTTGTCCCTTTAACATCCTTTACACCAAAAAAAAAAGTTGTTGATGTTTCTCCTGACGTCAGACCCAATCCAGGATCCCATGTCTTATCCCTTTAATTAATTTTCCTTTGGATCCGTTTCTCTGGTTTTCATGACCTTGACTCTTCTGAAGAGCGCAGCGCATTTATTTTTAGTGTATCCTTTTGTCAGGGTATGTGCCCCGTGTCTTCCTAATCAAATTCAGATCGTTTTGGCAAATTCAGGTCGCCATTGGTACGACCATTCCCTGGGTGTGTACCCTACCAGGAGGTGGATGACTGTCTCTCCCGTCACTGGGGCTGGGAACTCTGATCCTGGGTTGAGCTGGTCTGCCCATTTTTACCACAGGCAAATTAATACTTCTCATTTGCTAATTAGTGTCTTATGGGGAGATGGGTATCCTGTTTTTTATTGAATATTGACTGACTAGTTGTAGACTCCATTAATGATTCTTGCCTGAAGGGATTATTACTGTGTTTTCAAATGGTGATTTTTTTTTTTTTTAGATGGAGTTTTGCTCTCGTTACCTAGGCTAGAGAGCAATGGCATGCTGGTGGGGGTTCTCCGTGTTGGTCAGACTGGTTTTGGACTCTTGACCTCAGGTGATCTACCCACCTCAGCACTTCCAAAGTGCTGACATTGCAGGCATGAGCCATCATGCCAGGCCCAATGGTGATTTTTCTAATATTATTCCTTCTGTATTTGTTACTTGCCATTCAACTCTAGAAAGAGCTCTCCAACTCCATGTGTTTTTTTCATTCATTTAGGTGGATTCACATGTGTTTTACTTGATGTTATAGATTAGAATCTTTTATGAGTGATATTTACATTCTCATTGTCTGAGATTCAGTCAGTGGGAGCCCCCTCAGAATGACTTTTTCCTTAGGCCATTTGATGCGGCCCTACCAGCCTTTAAGCATGCTATACTTTCTGTCCTGGTTAGATGCTCCAGGCTTATCTTGTGCCTTCTCTGTCTCAGCCCTGAGCCAGTCATTTCTCCAAGGAGCCCTCTTCTTTTTCTTGAACAGTAGCGTTTAGAAACCCAGACCTGATCACTGCCATATGGCATTGCTTCTAAACCCTCTCAGTCATCAGGGCAAGGGGAGTGGGGGGTGAGCGTATGCACACAAGCGCCCGCCACCTACACACACACCAGTGCCTATTTAATTCATTTCTGTGTACGAGCCATGAGTTCCCATGGATATCCCAACCCCACTCCTGTGCCACAGTGAGCGTTCTCCCTTCCCCCGTCCACATTTGTAACCCTTAGACAGTAGTAAGCATCTGGACCCCATCATCCATGGTGCCGTACTGACTCACAGGGAGAGGTTTCAGAAGTGCCTGCCCTTAACCTTGATGGAAAATTCCAGGCATTATTCTTTGTCTTTAGCCTCAGAGTGTGATAATAATACTGAATTTACAAATGACTTAAATTAGTTCTTTCACCTTTAGTACACATTCGTTATTCATTTAAAACACATCTGATTGGGTTTTCCATTTGTTTTCTCCCCTACCCAATCTCTCTTTTTAAAACTCTATTACCACCCACTCCCTGTAGGTAACTAATCAGTTTCTTATTTGCTTTTATTTTTTAAACAAAAGGTAGAATATTATAGATTTAATATTGACCTTTGGGGTTTTTCCAATTAATCTATTCTGGGAATCACTGCACATCAGTTTGTAGAGATTCTCCTCATCCTTTCTGCAGCTACACAGCACTCCATAGTGATCATAGAAGTCATGTGATTTCTTCAGTCCCTCTTCTGTGTTCGAGTGTTTAGGTTGTTTCCAGTGTTTTGGTATTTTTTGTTTCTGTTTTTGTTTTGAGTTGAAGTCTCACTCTGTCACCCAGGCTGGTTCAGTGGCACAATCTCAGCTCCCTGCAGTCTCTGCCCGCAGCCAGGTTCAAGCAGTTCTCTCACCTCGCCTCCCAAGTAGCTGAAATTACAGGCACATGCCACCATACCCAACTAAGTTCTGTGTTGTTAGTAGAGACGAGATTTCACCGTGTTGGCCAGACTGGTCTTGAACTCCTGACCTCAAGTGATCTGCCTGCCGTGGCCTCCCAAAGTGCTGGGATTACAGGTGTGAGCCCCTGCGCCTGGCCTCAGTGCTTCGTTTTAATCATTGTACCCAGTACTACAGTGAGTACTTGTGTGTGTAGGTATTTCCATATTGTTTGGAGGTGATTTCGTGAAGCACCTTCAGAGAAGGGAGAGGGCTGGGGTTCCGAATGTGGTGGCTCATGCCTGTAATCCCAATACTTTGGAAATCCGAGGCAGGAGGATTACCTAAGGCCAGGAATTTAAGATCAGCCTGGGCAATATAGCAAGACCCTGTCTCTACTTAAAAAAAAAACTTAGCTGGGTGCAGTGGTGCTTGCCTGTGGTGCCAGCTACTCTGGAGGCTGAGGCAGGAGAATCGCTCGAGCCCAGAAGTTTGAGGCTGCAGTGAGTCTTGGTTGCACCACTGCACTGCAGCCTGGGTGACAGAGCAAGACCCTGTCTCTTAAAAAAAAAATTAACACTGAACACAGTGGCTCACACTCATAATCCAAGCACTTGAGAGGCTCAGGCAGGCAGATTACTTGAGGTCAGAAGTTCGAGTCCAGCCCGGCCAACATGTGGAACCGTGTCTCTCACTGAAAATACTAAAATTAGTCAGGCATGGTGGCACTCACCTATAGTCTCAGGTACCCGAGACACCGAGGCAGGTGGATCACCTGAGCCTGGGAGGTGGAGGTTGCAGTGAGTCAAGATTATGCCATTGCATTCCAGTCTGGGCAACAGAGCAAGACCCTATCTCAAAAATAATAATCATAATTAATTTAAAAAAAAATTTTTTTTTTTGAGACAGTATTTCGCTCTTGTCCAGGCTGGAGTGCAATGGCACGATCTCGGCTCACTGCAACCTCCACCTCCTGGGTTCAGGCAATTCTCCTGCCTCAGCCTCCTGAGTAGCTGGGATTACAGGCACGTGTCACCATGCCCAGCTAATTTTTTGTATTTTTAGTAGAGACAGAGTTTCACCATGTTGACCAGGATGGTCTCGATCTCTTGACCTCGTGATCCACCCGCCTCAGCCTCCCAAAGTGCTGGGATGACAGGCGTGAGCCACTGCGCCCGGCCTAAAAAGTTTTTATAAAGGAAAGTGCTTTCATAGTTTGGCTAGCTGCCTCCAAGTCTCCTGCAAACCCTCCAGCAGCGTCTGAGCACCTGTTGGACCGCAGCCTTGCTCGCAGAGTGACGTCAGGCTTTTTAAGTTGCCCCAGTCCGTTAGCTGCAGTAGGTCCTCACTGTAGTTTTCATTTGCATTTTTCCCTGATTACAGTGAACTCAATGTATTGTTAAGGGCTATTTCTTTTCGTGTGTGTGAATTTTCTCTTCATACCTATTTCTCATTTTGTACTAGGGTTTGGTCTCTTCCCTTCTGTGTTTTAAGAATTTTTTATGTGGTAGGGACATTTGCCTTTTTACCATGCAGTGTGCCACAGACATTCCCTCCCAGTTCATAAGTCGTCTTGTGACTTTGTGTATGCTCTTCAGTCAGGTGCAAGTATTGTTTGTTTTGTGGTCAGCTTACTGATTTTTTATTGCCTCTGCATTTTGAATCATTGTTAGAAAGCTTTACCCTAACACTGTGGTTAAAGAGGAACACACCCATGTTGCCTTCTCGTATTTGTGTGCTTTCTTTGTTTTTCATTTACATCCCTAATATGTTTAGAATTTTTTCTTCTGTGTGATGTGAAAAACGGATCCAATTTTATCTTTTTCCAAATGGTTAATAAGTTGTCCCAGCACATTATTACTATTATTATTATTTTGTGATAGGGTCTTGCTCTGTTTCCCAGGCTAGAATGTGGTGGTGCAATCGTGGCTCACTGCAGCCTCAAACTTCTGGGCTCAAGCAATTCTCCCACCTCAGCCTCCTGAGTAGCTGGAACTGCAGGCACGTGCCACTATGCTGCCTCATTTTTTTTTTTCTCATAGAAACGGTCTTACTACATTGCCTTAGCTGACTCTTTAACTCCTGAGCTAAAGCAGTACTCCTGCCTCTGCCTCCCAAAGTGCTAGGATTACAGGTGTGAGCCACCACACCCGGCCTTAGCACCAGTTATCAGAAAGTTCATCCTGGGGCCAGGCACAGTTGCACACTCCTGTAATCCCAGCACTTTGGGAGGCCAAAGCAGGTGGATCACGAGGTCAGGAGTTCAAGACCAGCCTGCCCAAAATGGTGAAACTCTGTCTCTACTAAAAATACAAAAATTAGCCAGGTATAGTGGCAGTTGCCTGTAATCCCAGCTACTCGGTAGGCTGAGGCAGGGAATTCCTTGAACCTGGGAGGCAGAGGTTGTAGTGAGCCGAGATCATGCCACTACACTGCAGCCTGGGTGACAGAACAAGGCTCCATCTGCAAAAAACAACAAAAAAAATTCATTCTGGACCAGGTGTGAAGGTGGCGGCTCATTGCTGTGATCCCAGCACTTTGAGGGGCCAAAGCAGGAAGATCACTTGAGCCCACGAGTTTGAGATTAGCCTGAACAACATAGTGAGACCTCACCACTACAGAAATTTTTAAAAAAACAGCAGGGCACGGTGGCGCACACCAGTAGTCTCAGCCACTTGGAAGACTGAGGCAGGCGGATCACTAGAGCCCAAGAGTTTGAGATTGCAGTGAGCTTCAATTGTGCTGTTGCACTTTAGGCCACGCTAGAATGAGACCCTGTTTCTAAAAAAGAAAAAAAAATTATCTCGTTGCAGTGATTCAAGATGCCACCTTTGTCCTACAATAAATTTCCCTAGGCACGTGGGTCTGTTTCTGGAATTTCTCTTCATGTTTTAATATCTTTCAGGGCTATTCTCTCCTCATAGCTTTTCCACTTCAGTATTTCCCACACTATTTCATGTTTATATTTCCATGAGAACTTTAGCATCATGTGCCTGGCTCCATTTAAAAAAAGCTTGTTGGGGCCCAGCGCGGTGACTCACAACTGTAATACCACCACTTTTGGGAGGCTGGGGAGGGTGGATCACCTGAGATCAGACTGGCCGTCATGGTGAAACGCAATCTCTACTAAAGGTACAAAAATTAGCCAGGCCAAGTGACAGGCGCCTGTGGTGCCAGCTACTCGGGAGGCTGAGGTGGGAGAACCTCTGGAAGCTGGGAGCCAGAGGTTGCAGTGAGCTGAGGTTGCTCCACTGCACTCCAGTCTGGACGACAGAGTGAGATTCCATTTCCCCCCACCAAAAAAAAAAGCTTGTTGCCATCTTTATTGGGATTGCATTACATGTATACATTAATTTAGGGAGAGTTGATGTCTCTATGATATTGATCATCCTTTCCAAGAACAAGGGATGTTTTTCCATTTGTTCAAGTTTACCTTTGGGTCTTTCAGGAATATTTTAAATTTTCTCTTATATATTCTTCACATTTCTTACTAAGTATATTTCTCAGCATTTAATCATCTTTGTTTTTAATTTAAATGGGGTTTTCTCACCATCATATTTTCTACTTTTGAGCTGTCTAATACACACTGGGTTTTGAAAACCTAGTATGAATAAAAATGTGAAATATCTCAGTATAATTTTTAATATTGGTTACATGTTTAAATCATAATATTTTTGATATATTAAATAAATCTATTACTACAAAAATCTTAAATTATGTGTGTGGCTCAGACTCAGATTGTATTTCTTTTTTTTTTTTTTTTGAGAGTCAGAGTCTCCATCACCCAGGCGGGAGTGCCATGGTGTGATCTCAGCTCACTGCAGCTTCCACCTCCTGGATTCAACTCAAGCAGTTCTCATGCCTCACTGTCTTGAGTAGCTGGAATTACAAGCCATGCGCCAGCACACTCCACTAAATGTTTGTATTTTTAGTAGAGACTGGGTTTTGCCATGTTCGCCAGGCTGGTCACAAACTCCTGACTTCAAGTGATCCTCCCACTTTAGCCTCCCCAAATGCTGGGATTGCAGGCATGAGCCACTGTGCCCAGCCTCAGATCGTATTTCTGTTGGATAGAACTGCCCTAACTGGATATTTATTGTGTATGAAAGCTATTGATTTATGTTTGTTCACTTTATTAATTTATTTTGAGATGGAGTTTTGCTCTTTTTGCCCAGGCTGGGGTATAGTGGCATAATCTTGGCTCACTGCAGCCTCCGCCTCCCAGGTTCAAGTGATTCTCATATCTCAGCCTCCCAAGTAGCTGGGATTATAGGCATGTGCCATCACTCCCAGCTAATTGTTTGTATTTGGTAGAGACAGAATTTCACTGTGTTGGCCAAGCTGGTCTTAAACTCCTGACCTCGGGTGATCCACCCTTCTCTGCCTCCCAAAGGATTGCAGGCATGAGCCACTGCGCCCGGCTCTCTCTTATTTATTTATTTAGAGATGGAGTTTCACTCTTGTTGCCTAGGCTGGAGTGCAGTGGCACGATCTTGGCTCACTGCAGCCTCCGCCTACTGGGTCCAAGTAATTTTCCTGCTTCAGCCTCCTGAGTAGCTGGGACTACAGACGCATACCAGCATTCCTGGCTAGTTTTTATATTTTTGGTAGAGATGGAATTTCACTTTGTTGGCTAAGCTGGTCTTGAACTCCTGACCTCAAGTGATTTGGCCTCCTAAAGTGCTGGAATTACAGGTGTGAGCCACTACATCCAGCCTGTATGTTAATTTTATATCTCCTACTTTACTGAATTGTTTTACTGTTGAGTCTTGCTGTTGATTCTCTGGGGTTTTCCAGGCATTCTGTTATATATTTATGTGTGCAAATAGAGAAAACTTTCTACTTCTACTTCTTCAATTCTTATGCCTCTAATTGTTTTATTTTATTTAACTTCATCCTTTCTGATCTTAACAGAAATATCTCTGGTGTTTCCACATTAAGTAAGATGTTGGCTTTAGGGCTAAGGTTTATATATTATAATTATTTAAAATTAGCCACATTAAAAACAATTTAGGCCAGGCGAGGTGGCTCGTGCCTGTAATCGTAGCACTTTGTGAGGCCGAGATAGGCAGATTGCTTGAGCTCAGGAGTTCAAGACCAGCCTGGGCAGCACGGTGAAACTCTTGTCTCTACTAAAAAAATTTAAAAATTAACCAGGTGAGGTGGTGGGCGCCTGTAGTCCCAGCTACTCGGGAGGCTGAGGCAGGAGAGTCACTTGAACTCGGGAGGCAGAGGTTCCAGTGAGCCGAGATCGGGCCACTGCACTCCAGCCTGGGTGACAGAGCAAGACACCATCTCCAAAAAAAAAAATGAATGTTAAAAAAAATCCAGCGATTCCTCATCTCTTTGAGTGTGTTTCATTAGGAATGGGTGTTGAACTTTGTCAGAGGTTTCCTGACGTCTGCGGAGATAATCATGATGTTTTTTCTTAGACCTATTAATATGGTGCATTACATTGTTTGATTTTTAAGTATTGAACTGAACTTGAATTCCTGGAATAAAGCCCACTTGATTGTGGTATGTTGTATTTGGTTTTGGAATAGAAATCCCTGTGCAAGCCCCTAGACCTGGTGTGGTGTCTGCGGTAGGTGGTTGCTAGCAGTCTTCTCTCCTCTCTGGAAATTGGTCTGTCTCTAGTGAGATTAATTTTGGTAAACTATCTTTCCATAGTAAATTATTCTTTCCAACTGGGTTTTCAAATTTATCTGCATAGATGCCTGCAAAGTAGGCTCATCATATTTTTAAATTTCTTTGCAATGATTATTTTTGCCTGTCATTTCTTATTTTGTGTATTTTGCTTTCTCCCTATTTTGCTTAAGTTAGTGGTTTGTGTATTTTGTTACTTTTTAAAAATCATCTTGATTTGTTGTTTAGGTTTACTATTTTTCTTTACCTCCTTTCCTTCTTTTTATTTTTTATTTAAGACAGGGTCTTACATTGCCCGGGCTGGAGTGCAGTGGCACAGTCACAGCTCACTGTAGCTTCAACCTCCCCTGAGCTCAGGTGATCCCCCCACCTCACCTTCTCAAGTAGCTGAGACCACAGGTGCGCGCCACCACACTCAGCTGATTTTTTCCTATTTTTGTAGAAACTGCATTTCACCAGATTGTCCAAGCTGGTCTCAAATTCCTGGACTCAAGCCATCTGCCTGCCTAGGCCTCCCAGTGCTAGGATTACGGGTGTGAACCACTGTCCCCAGCCTACCTCGTTAATTCCTGTTTTTATCTTTATTTTCTTTCTGTGTGCTTTCTTTTGTTTTACTTTGTTGGGTTTTTTTCCTAGCTTTTTAATTTAGAAATTTAGTTCATTTTGTTTCTTTCTTCCATTTTTATTGATAAAAGTGTTAAGCATGTGGAATTTTCCTCTGATAATTTTTTTTTTTTTTGAGACAGAGTCTCAATCTGTCGCCGAGGCTGGAGTGCAATGGCACAATCTCAGCTCGCTTCTACCTCCGCCTTCCAGGTTCAAGCAATTCTCCTGTCTCAGCCTCCCAAGTAGCTGGGACTGCAGGTGCCCACCACTACGCCTGGCTAATTTTTGTATTTTTAATAGAGAAGGGGTTTCACCATATTGGTCAGGCTGATCTTGAACTCCACCCAGTCCCCAGTGGCACCAGTGATTGTGGCCTCCGCCCAGCTGTGTGCCCTCAGGGATACAGTTGGGATCCAAGATAGCCAAGGCTGTCATAGAACAGGTCCTTAGAGACCAAGTTACATTTCTGCAAGTAAATAGATATGAAAGCACTTTGCCTGGTGCTTTGTGAGCAGTCAGAAATATTAGCTGCTGTTACACAAGTAAAACCTGCCTTACGCTACTATCGAAATTCTCCAGTGATAGAAAGAAATGGGGTGTTTATTAAAGATTCTGAAAAGTTGTCCCATGTGGAGGTTCTGTGGGGAAATGGACACTCGCCTTTAACAAAGAACTGTCATTGGTCCCCATCCTCTTTGTTCACGTTGATGGGGCAGGATGCTGTGTGCACTACTTCCCCGACCCCTGCCCCAGCTCAGATGTGTGCTGATGGAGCCTATTTGATTCTCAAGACCCACATAAGGCCCCCGGAAGGTACTCAGGATTGAATTAGATGAGTGAACAGAGCAGAAGAGCGGGGTGGAAATTCTCAAACTCGCCTGAGAATCTAGGAAATTGAGTAATCCTGAATCAGTGATTTCCCTGCTGTCCTGCCTAGTTTCAATGACGGTTGTGTAACTGCAGCATGAAATGTAGCCTTGCTTTTTGTTTGGAACAACTCAAAAATATTTGACCAGGCACAGTGACTCATGCTTGTAATCCCAGCACTTTAGGAGGCCAAGGTGGGTGGATTGTTTGAACCCAGGAGTTCAAGACCAGCCAGAGCAACATAGTGAAACCTCGTCTCTACCAAAAATACAAAAATTACTCAGGCATGGTGGTACCCACCTGGGATCCCAGCTACTTGGGAAGCTGAAGCAGTGGGATTGCTTGAGCCTGGAAGACGGAGGTTTTAGTGTGCCGAGATCACGCCTGGGTGATGGAGAGAAACTTCATTTCAAACAAAAAGCAAAAAGGAAAGTTTTTGATGAAATCTCTGGATGTCACATTGGGGAGATGGATGCCTGGGAGAAGCGCCTTCCTATAGGGTTGAAGTCTGGGTCCTCTTCCAGTCAAGGGCACATTTGAGGGACAACGCTTTCCTTCCACTGGGCATGCCCTCTGGGCAGCTTCTGCTGGCATCCATGCTCTGCCTGCTTCCAGCAGAGACTTAGGGCAAGTCCTGGGCTTGCATGCAGTTCAGATTTCTGGGGATCTTCTTGCTAAAGGGCTCTCTGACGGGTCGCCTGTCGTGATGACCAGTCATGTGGGGAGTCCAGGTTCTAGCAAGCATGTCTTCTAATGGGTCCTGAAGCCACGGTTGCTTTGCTTAGCAGACACATGAGTTCCGTGGTTTCCAGGTCGGACCTGGCTGTTCATAAGCACGCCAGAGACATCTGTCCTCCTTTGGCCTTCTGTAAAATCTCGTTTCAGAGAAAATGTTTACAGTTTTTGAAGTCGTTTAAATTGAATGAAGCCAAATGATTTCTTCTGTTCTCATAAGATAGCCTGCTGCTGTAATTTGACTTGCTTCTTCTCTTTTATTTTACAGATGATGTCTTTCTACCTAAAGATATTGACCTAGACAGTGTGGATATGGATGAGACAGAGAGGGAAGTGGAATATTTCAAAAGGTAAATGAGGAGGCTGAAACCGTGGTGGCGACGTGCTTACCATACATGTTGGTTTTTTGTCTACATGGCGCTCGTAGTTGTCTTGGAGCAGGTTAGCTCTAGCAAGCCAGACAGGCTGGCTAGTGAAGAGCCTTGTAGCAGGACAGCCACACTCTCCCACAGTCCCAGCACTCACAGTCACTTCTCCTCTCCCTCACACGCTCAAAAAATTGTTGATGACAGTGGCTTCCCCCCGCCCCTCCCCACCAAGTGGCTGTTTCACTTCTGAGGCGGTGGCTCTCAAGGTGTCCTGGGCCAGCAGTGTCTCCTGGGGATATAGGCAGGCCCCTTCCTAGACCTGCTGGATCAGATTTTGGGAAACAGCCTCTGTGTTCTTGAAAGCCTTCAAGGTGACCCTCACATATACTGATGGTTGAACACACTGGAGTGGCCTGCTTTTAAGGAGAAAAGTAACATTTCAGATACGCGCTGTTTCTCGATGGGCAAACTTTTAACAGTGTTATGTTCTATAATGTTTTATCTACTGTGTGAATTATTAATGGCAACAAAATTTTATCTGTTTTATTTTTTCTTTAGAGAGGGAATCTCACTTTATTGCCCAGGCTGGAGTGCAGTGGCACGATCTCGGCTCACTGAAACCTCTGCCTCCCAGGTTCAAGCAGTTGTCCTGCCTCACACGCCTGGCTAATTTTGTATTTTAGTAGAGATGCGGTTTCACTGTGTTGCCCAGACTGGTCTCAAACTCGTGATGTCAGGTGATCTGCCCACCTCAGCCTCCCAAAGTGCTGGGATTACAGGTGTGAGCCACTGCACCAGGCCTGTTTATTTACTTTTTTATTTTTTGAGACGGAGTCTGTCGCACAGGCTGGAGTGCAATGGTATGATCTTGACTCACTGCAGCCTCCACCTCCTAGGATCGAGTTACTCTCCTGCCTCAGCCTGCCAAGTAACTAGGATATAGGTGCCCTCCACCACGCCTGGCCAATTTTTATATTTTTAATGGAAATGGGGTTTTACCATGTTGGCCAGGCAGGGCTTAAACTCTTGACCTTAAGTGATCCACCCACCTCAGCCTCCCGAAGTGCTGTGATAACAAGTATGAGCCACTGCACCCGGCCAACAAAATTTTATTTTAAAGTTTCTAATTTGTGTCTGGAAACAAACACTTTAACCTCTTTGTTTCAAATAATACAGAATAGCAATGTGCAGTACAAAAATTCATTAATTTATATCTAAATCTTTAGAATTCTATATGTTTCTGGAAATTATATCTACTTTTACTATCATTTATATATGTACATATTAGGTGGAGAACAGTTTTTGCTAAAGTTAAGCACTCGTTTGTATTGTAAAAATTCAACAAAACTAAACTGGAGGCCAGGCATGGTGGCTCACGCCTATAATCTCAGCACTTTGGGAGGCCAAGGCGGGTGGATCACTTGAGGTCAGGAATTTGAGACTAGCCTGGCCAACATGGTGAAACCCCATCTCTCCTAAAAACACAAAAGTTATCCAGGCATGCTGGTGTATACCTATAGTCCCAGCTACTCTGGAGGCTGTGGCAGAGGACTCACTTGAACCCAAGAGGCAGACGTTGCAGTGAGCCAAGATAACACCACTGTACTTCAGCCTGGGCGACAGGAGAAACTCCGTCTCAAAAAAGAAAAAAGTGAGCCGGACAGGCACCTGTAATCCAAGCTACTCAGGAGGCTGAGGCCAGAGGATCACCTGAGCCCAGGAGTTTGAGGTTGCACTGAGCTATCATTAAACCACTGCAATCTAGCCTGGACGAAAGACAAGACCCTGTCTGAAAAAAAACAAACATTTTTTTCCCCAAAGAATAGATACATATCGATTGTGTTCTTTAACCGTAATATATTTTAATTAGAGATTTGCTATAAATCAATTTTTAAATCACAAAATATTTGGAAATTAAAAGTATTGAAGTTTAAGTAACTCATGAGTCAAGAAACCACAGTTAAAAAAAAAAAATTTTTTTTATTTTTTTGAGATGGAATCTCACTCTATTGCCCAGACTGGAGTGCAGTGGTGCAATCTTAGCCCCCTGCAGCCTCCGCCTCCTGGATTCAAGTCGTTCTCCTACTTCAGCCTTTCGAGCTGGGATTACAGGTGCCCGGCACCATAACTGGCTAATTTTGTGTTTTTAGTAGAGACAAGGTTTCACCGTGTTGGCCAGGCTGGTCTTGAACTCCTGACCTCAGGTGATCCACCTGCCTCGGCCTCCCAAAGTGCTGGGATTACAGGTGTGAGCGACCGTGCCCGGCCAGTCAACATTTTTAAATGCACAGAACTAAAAGGTAATTGAAACGCTGCACATGAAAACCTGTGGGACGCCAGGAAAATGTTAACTTTTAGAGCTGTTTATATAAAGCTGTAATTGTTAAAATTAGTTTTTAAAAATTCTGAAACATAATGAGTTAAAAACTTGACTTGAGAAATTAAGAAAAGAACAACAGAATAAACCCAACGAATGTATAAAGGAGACAAGAGAGATCATGAAATAGAAAACAAAGGTATAGTGTAGAAGATCAATCAGGCTAAAATTTGATTGATTGAAAACACCAAATCTTTAGGAGACTGGTTAAGAAACGTAGGGGAAAAAAAGACACAAAAAACAGCATAATTAGATGGAAGAAGAATTTGGATGTTGGTAATTATCAAAGTCAGGTGACGCTTGTGTTCATTATACTATACTATCCATTTTTGTGTGTGTTTGAAAATGTCTGCAATTAAACAAAATGGTTTTGGCCGGGTGCTGTGGCTCATCCTGTATTCCCAGCACTTTGGGAAGCCAAGACAGGCAGGTCACTTGAGCTCATTTCAAGCCCAGTTTGGGCAACATGGTGAAACCATGTCTCTACAAAAATACAAAGAAAGGCTAGAAGCAGTGGCTCACACCTGTAATCCCAGCACTTTGGGAGGCTGAGGCGAAGAGATTACGAGGTCAAGAGATCGAGATCATCCTGGCCAACATGGTGAAACCCTGTCTCTACTAAAAATATAAAAATTAGCTGGGCATGGTGGCACACACCTATAGTCCCAGCTACTCATGAGGTTGAGGCAGGAGAATTGCTTGAACCTAGGAGGCAGAGGTTGCAGTGAGCCGAGATTGGCCTGGCGACAGAGTGAGACTTCGTCTCAAAACAAACAAATAAATGTGTGTGTGTGTGTGCGTTAGCCAGATGTGGTGGCATGCGCCTGTAGTCCCAGCTACTCAGGTGGCTGAGGTGGGAGAATGACTTGAGCCCAGGAGGTGGAGGTTCCAGTGAGCCGACATTGTGCAACTGCACACCAGCCAGGGGGACAAGAGCCCTGTCTCCAAAAAACGAAAAAAGAGATTGGTGTTTTTTTTTAAGTTTTGTAAATATTTAAGTGAAAAGGAGGAAATAACTACAGATACTGCAGAGATTAAAATAAGAGACCACTGGGAACAACTTCATTACCACTGGTTTTAAACCCGAGATGAAATGCAGAATCAACTCAAGGTAAAAGTAGAAAGCCCGAATGGTCCAGTAACTGCTAAAGAAATGGAAACAATAGCTCTGTGTCTTCCCAGTAAGAAAACTACACTTTAACAGTTTTACTGAGAATTCTACCAGACTTTCAAGCTTTCAACAAATAGGTTATCCAGTCTTGAACAAATTCTGCCCGTGAATAGAAGTGAATGGGACAGCACACACACAGGTGAATACTGCCTACTTTGTTTTATGAAACAAGTAAAATTTTGATACTAAAATCTGCCCAAAACAATACTAGAAAAAAGGAAAAATCACAGGTTTGTCATGTACAAATCCTAAAGAAAATATTTTCATACTATTATCGGTGTAATAAAAAAAAAGAAATTACCAAATTCGGCAGTGTATTTAAAAAAGCTGTATATCATGACCAAATTGGTTTATGCCAGGAATTCAAATAGTCTTTCATATTAGAAAATCCACTTAATTGGCCGGGTGCAGTGTCTCGTGCCTGTAACCCCAGCGCTTTCGGAGGCCAAGGCAGGTGGATCACCTGAGGTTGGGAGTTCAAGACCTGCCTGACAAACATGGAGAAACCCCATCTGTACTAAAAATACAAAATTAGCTGGTCATGGTAGCACATGCTTGTAATCACAGCTACTCAGGATGCTAAGTCAGGAGAATTGCTTGAACCTGGGAGGCAGAGGTTGCAGTGAACTGAGATCTCACCATTGCACTCCAGCCTGGGCAATAGGAGCAAGACTTTGTCTCAAAAAAAGAAAAAATCCACTCATTTATTTATTTGAGACAGGATCCATACAATGACACAATCACTGTTCACTGTAGCCTTGACCTCCCCAGGCTCAAGCAGTCCTCCCACCTCAGCCCTCCAAGTAGCTGGGACTACAGGCGCATGCCACCGTGCCTGAGTAAATTTTTTTTTTTTTTTGTAGAAATGGGGTTTCACCATGTTGCCCAAGCTGGTCCCAAATTCCTGGCCTCAAGTGATCTGGCCACCACAGCCTCCCCAAGTGCCGGGATTATAGGTGTGAGCCCTCTTACCCAGCTGGAAAATCCACTAATATTAGTTGCTACATTAATATATTAAAGAAGAGCCGTATGATCATGGCTCAATAGATTGTGGATCAGTAGATCCCAAAAAAAAAGGATTTTATATTCAATCTTAAATTATAATTCTTAGGCTAAAGGAATAGAAAAGAGGAAATAAAACTCAATTTTGCAGGTGATGTAATTGTCTACATTGGAAATAGAAAAGAACTTAACAGCAAGGGGCTGTGTAGGATCAGTACAGAAGTTATTTGCTTTTGTTTTTTTGTTTTTAAACAGAGCACGGTGGCTCACGCCTGTAATTTCAACATTTTGTGAGGCTGAGGTGGAAGGATCGCTTGAGCCCAGGAGTTTGAGACCAGCCTGAGCAACATAGTGAGACATTGTCTCTACAAAAAATAAAATAATTAGCCAGGTGTGGTGACGTGCACCTGTGGTCCCAGCTACTCGGGAGGCTGAGGTGGAAGGATCCCTTGAGGCCAGGAGATCAAGGCTGCAGTGAGCCAAGATGGTACCACTGCACTCCAGCTTGGGCAACAGAGCAAGACCCTGTCTAAAAAAAAGTTACTTTTCTCTAAACCACAAATAATTAGAAATGTAGTTCAGATAAAAAGAACATATTCATGACCAGGCGCGGTGGCTCAAGCCTGTATCCCAGCACTTTGGGAGGCCGAGGCGGGTGGATCACAAGGTCAAGAGATCAAGACCATCCTGGTCAACATGGTGAAACCTCGTCTCTACTAAAAATACAAAAAATTAGCCCGGCATGGTGGCGCGTGCCTGTAATCCCAGCTACTCGGGAGGCTGAGGCAGGAGAATTGCCTGAACCCAGGAGGCGGAGGTTGCGGTGAGCTGAGATCGCGCCATTGCACTCCAGCCTGGGTAACAGGAGCGAAACTCTGTCTCAAAAAAAAAAAAAAAAAGAACACATTCATAATAGCGCCAAAGTCTCTGCAGTATCCATGGATAAATCTGACAAAAGTTGCGTAAGAGTTGTATACAAAAGACGATGAAACTTTACTGGAAAAAACATTAAAGAAGATCTAAATCGCACTTTGGGAGGCCGAGACAGGTGGATTACCTGAGGTCAGAAGTGAGACGGGCTTGACCAACATGGAGAGAAACCCATCTCTACTAAAAATACAAAATTAGCCAGGCGTGGTGGCGCATGCCTATAATCCCAGCTACTCGGGAGCTGAGGCAGGAGAATCGCTTGAACCCAGGAGGCGGAGGTTGCGGTGAGCTGAGATCGCGCCACCGCACTCCAGACTTGGCAACAAGAGTGAAACTCCATCTCAAAAAAGAAGAAGATGATCTAAATCACAGAGATTCATTATCCAAAGATAGGAAGGATTAATATAAAGCCGTGGAGGACTGGGCATAGTGGCTTATGCCTGTAATCCCAGTGCTTTAGGAGGCCAAGGTGAGAGGATTGCTTGAAACCAGGAGTTTGAGACCTGGACAACATAGACCCCAACTCCGCAAAAAACAATTAAAAATTAGCCAGGCATGGTGGCAAATCACTGTAGTCCCAGCTGCTCAGGAAATTGAGGCAGGAGGATCCCTTGAGCCCAGGAGTTGGAGGCTGCAGTGAGCTATGGTTATGCCACCGCATTTCAGCCTAAGCAACAGAGAGACCCTTTCTCAAAAAAAAAAAAAGCAAACCAAGCTTTTGGCCAGTAAACTACAAAGAGGTCTTCGGCCTGACCAAGGAGCCCCACGGCAAGACCAGGAGAGGTGCTACTGCTTCATGATTTGCAGCCAGCAAGCCTTTCCTCTCCTGCTGGAGGAAGGCGTGGAGTGGCGGGAGTTCGTTCCCACTACTCCTGGGAGCATAACTGGTTAAATTACTTTGGAAAAGAATTTGGCAGAATCTAGCAAAATTGAAGTCGTGCCTCCCATGCAGCCCAACAAACCGCTGCACACTGGTGTGCATAACTAGAGGGATTCCTGCCTGTCCCCAGGGGCAGGCAAGCAGAGGCCGGCAGCAGCATCTGTCTGTGTTTTCAGAATGCACTGAAGACAGACAGACTGTGGCCTCATGGAGAACTGTCACAGACACAGTGTTGAGTGAAATAAGATGTAAGACCACGTACATACAGTACAGTTCCCTCGATATGAGGCCACCACAAGCTCAACTATACTCCCATTTAGGATGCCACCGAGAAGTCAAGGAATTACCAAGAACTATGGTGAACGAATTGCTCCAAACGCTAGGACAGTGGCTACCTCTTGGAAGAGGACAGCATGGCGCCATGGTTAGCAGTGTCGGGTTCCGTGTGCTGGGGACGCTTCTCCTCAAGATTCTGCACGCTGCTTATGTGTATGTCTTGTGTGTCAGATACCATGTGCATGTCTCACGTAGTCTGCAGTCGACAAGGCAGGCCTGTTGCAGAGGCCACTGTGTCCGGCGTGGAGGGGGTGTGAGGATGGTCAAACCCAGGTCACACTGGGCCTGGGAGCCTTCGAGCAGCACGAGTTCTGCGCCCGTGCTTCCAGAACCTGTTGAAGCCGTGGGATGGTTTTGATTGCATTTCTTCCTTGAATGACTTTGAGCAGGAATATGGCTGATGATGTTGAGCATTCTAGCTGCTGTGTAGGGAAGGGGTTTTGGGGACAGGGTCACACCTACGATAATGGAAACAGGATTAGAGATTGGGAGAGTTAGGAGGGGACAGCAGAGGAAGAAGGTAACATCACAAACTCAGGGTTTGACCGGCTGTGGCCAGCAAAAGAGAATTGGACCCTGAGAGATGGCACAGTCAGCCCTCCAGACTGGGGAAGTGGCGGGCTCAGTCTCAGCCGACTCTCCACCTGGACAGAGTCTGCCAGGCAAGAATGCTGTTGGGCATTAACCAGTATTTGTGGTTGAATGAATGAGCCACAGTTTAAGCAAACATAATTATACCAAATGGATGGGTAACAATAATATCCCATTTTCAGGTTTCATTCAAATTTCTGCTACCCAAATTGGAACTGAAAGGGTGAAGATTTCAGAAACTATTCAAAGTAAAGGCTTTTAGAGGAAAATATTCTTCTTTTCATTTAATACAGAAATTAGGCACTGTGGCCTAGGGAGGGAGGAGACATCTCAGTGAGGAATTTTAAGAGTGCCCAGGCCAGGCTCAGTGGCTCACACCTGTAATCCTGGCACTTTGCAAGGCCAAGGTATGTGGATGACTTGAGGTCACGAGTTTGAGACCAGCCTGGCCAACATGGCGAAACCCTGCCTCTACTAAAAATACAGAAATCAATCCGATATGGTGGTGCGTACCTGTAGTTCCAGTTCCTCAGGAGGCAGAGGCAGGAGAATCACTTGAACCTGAGGGACGGACATTGCAATGAGCCAAGATCATGCCACTACACTCCAGCCTGGGCAACAGAGTGAGACTCCGTCTAAAAAAAAAAAAACAAAAAAAAGATTGCCCAAAAGCCAAATTGGGATGGCGTCACAGAGTGACAAAACACAACTTCAGTCAAGTCAGATTTGTGTAACCACTGTCACCTGCTGAATCATCTCTAGTCTTTGGTGTTTTATAGTTTTAGTTTTCTCAGAAGTAAAACAGTGAGAGATCAGTCACACTAATGCTTTGAATTGTAGAAATATAATCCACATGAGGACCATAAAATAAGAGTCTGCCGGAACAAGAAAAGAACTATTCCATTAGGGAACTAACTGAAAATATCATTAAGAAATTAAATCTTGGTTTTTCTTTAGAGACTTGTTGTAGTCAGGAAGGAACTCAGGACTCAGTCCAAATTGGTAGTAAGACCTCAAAAACAGTGGTCTAATAATAACAGGTGTACTAGAGAAACAATTTTTCATGGGTCGTGGTGGCTCACACCATCCCAGCACTTTAGGAGGCTGAGGCGGAAGGATTCCTTGAGCCCAGGAATTTGAGACCAGCCTGGGCAACAGGCTCACCTCTACTAAAAATACAGAAATTAGCCTGGTGTGGTGGCGAGTACCCGTAGTCCCAGCTACTCAGGAGACAGGTGGGAGGATTGCTTGAGCTCAGAGAGCAAAGTTGCAGTGAGCCAAAATTGCACCACTCAGACTCTGTCTAAAAGAAAAAGATAAATAATAGTAGAACTAATTTACCAAAGGCAAATAATTAATTTATTTGTAAAATAAGTTTTAGGCTTATTGTACTTGACCTGATTATTTGCATAGAGTAACTGCAAGAATAGCCATTGGCCATGTAGGCTCCTTTTGTTTTTTGCCAGTATTGTGTTTTGTTGAGACTGTAGTGCTCAGCCTTGACTGTGTTCTTCGAAGTGGGCACAGCCATTCCTTCTGCTGCTGCTGCTTGGTCTTCAGGTTTCCCTGCTGCTTATTGAGCTGCAGCACATGGCATGTTTTCTTGTGCAAGCCGTGTGATCCAGGGGCTAGTATCTCTTGCTCTTTCAGAATTTCCTGAGGTCATCTTTCTGCATCCAGTAAATGATGGTGAGAACACAGGCGATGGATCTGTGGACCACTTGGCTCTTAGAGAGTTGGGCTGCTGCATCAGATGCCACTTTGGCCTCCTGCAGCTGGGGCAGCTCCACCTTCAGGTTGCCCACCTGTTTCAGCAGCTCCTCCTCCCCCTTGTTGCCAGGGGCCTCTCTCAGCCCAAGCCCAATAGCGGAAAAGGCGAGAGGTGGGCTGTAGTGGTACTAGGACATTCTGCACAGCATCCCACAGACCTTCCTGGCCAGTGAGATCCTGGGGCTCAGCCTGTGCCCCACAGCACTCCCATATGGGTTCCTTTTATATAGGTTTTGCTGAAACTTTTTCATGAGGAATCTCAGATTAGACTTTCAAAAGCCTCTTGAGTCATGAAGCCAAGCCAGGGATTCATTCTTGTGACAGAATCTGCAATACCTGAATGAATTGGGTGAATTCCTCTCTTCTCAAGGTTCTCAAATATCTTGAGGTTCCTGGGCCTGTCAGAAATTGACATTTTTTTACTTACCTCAAGGTCAGGAACTTTGTAAGAGAATCATGTAGACAAAGTACAGGGCCAGTCTTTTGCCTCATGTTTTGGCTTTACAAAGTCAGTTTCAATCCCTCAAAGCAGTCGGTCACATCTGAAGGCATTTCATTTCTGTCAAAGCCTTGGTAAAATAACCACCATCTCCAGTTGTTTCCTGTTACAAAGAAAAATAGATTCTTACCGAACTGAGGCAGATAATTACATTGCTATAGGAATATTTACATTAAGTTTCTAAATTCTGTAGGAACTGGCTAGAGAGAAACGTGTGTGTGTGTGTGTGTGTGTGTGTGTGTGTGTGTGTGTGTGTGTGTGTGTGTTTGCTTGTTTGAGATAGGGTCTTGATCTCTCACCCAGGCTGGAGGGCAGTGGCACAGTCACAGCTCACTGCAGCATCAAGCTCCCAGGCTCAAGCAATCCCCCTAAGTAGCTGTGTCTACAGGCTTGTGCCACAATGCCTGGCTAATTTTTCTTTTCTTTTTTAGAGATGGGAGTCTCGCTGTGTTGCCCAGACTGCCACCTTTATGGGTTCTTTTTAATTTTTTTAATTAAATTTTAAAAATAGAGGCTGGGCACAGTGGCTTACGCCTATAATCGCAGCACTTTGGGAGGCCAGGGTGAGGGGATCACCTGAGGTCAGGAGTTCAAGACCAGCCTGGCTTACATGGCAAAACCCCGTCTCTACTAAAAATACAAAAATTAGTCGGGTGTCATGGCAGGTGCCTGTATTCCAGCTACTTGGGAGGCTGAGGCAGGAGAATCGCTTGAACCCAGGAGGCAGAGGTTCCAGTGAGCTGAGATTGTGCTACCGCATTCAGGCCTGCTGACAGAGCAAGACTCTCTCTCAAAATAAATAAATAAATAAAAATAGAGAAAGTCTTTTGCCATCTTTCCCAGGCTGGTCTGGAACTCCGGAACTTAGAGGATTCTTAACTGTCCAAAGTGCTGGGATTGCAGGAATGCGCAGGAATGAGCGACTACAGCTGGCCCCGTGTTTCAATTTTGCTTATACCCAATTGCTGTAACTAATAAATAGCTCAAGAGAAAAGGTTTTCTTGACTTTGGGAAACAAAACAAACAGAATCAGCAATGTTTCAAACAAAAAGAAGTCATGGAAGTCATTTCAGTCCCCTACCAGTTCAGTCTCATTATTAATTGTTCAGCTTAAAGTTGGGTTAGGACCTTTTGAGATCCCATCAGTGTTTTGGGTGGAGTTCTGGAAGTTTTTCCTAGTCCAGTGGTATGCTCTCCATAGTTACCAGAAACCTGTTCAGGAATATTCGTCATTGTCCATTCCGTGAATTTTCTCGAACACGTGACACAATAAAGCTCTGTAAAATCCTAAGAAAACATCGGGATAATGCAGTGTAGTGTACATACCACGAGAGGTTTTTAGGAATCTTTTTTTTTTTTTTTTGAGACGGAGGCTTTCTCTTGTTGCCCAGGCTGGAGTGCAGTGGTGCGATCTCAGCTCACTGCAACCTCCACCTCCTGGATTCAGGCGATCCTCCAGCCTTAGCCTCCCAAGTAGCTGGGATTACAGGTGTGTGCCACCACACCTGGCTAATTTTTTTTTTTTTGTATTTTTATTAGAGACAGCTTTCTCCAAATTGGTCAGGCTGGTCTCGAACCTCCAACCTCAGGTGATCCTCCCGCCTAGGCCTTCCACAGTGTCGGGATTACATGTCTGAGCCACAGCGCCCGGCAATTTTTAGGAATCTCATACAATTTTGGAACATGTATTAATAATATATCCATACAAATATAACTCAAAGTTAAACACCAGTTATTTTTTTGACAATACTTTCTGTATTATTTTAATATACCAAAAAAAAGCCTATTATATTTCTTTGGACTTTGAAGCCCACCCGCCCACCATCCACCATCCACTTGATTTTTTTAAATATTCAAAAGTTAGTTTGGGTTGGGTGCAGTGGCTCATGCCTGTAATCCCAACACTTTGGGAGGCTGAGGCAGGTGGATTGCTTGAGGCCAAGAAGAGTTCAAGACCAACCTGGGCAACATGGCAAAAACCCATCTCTACAGAAAATACAAAAAATTAGCCAGGGGGTTAGTGGCAGGTTCCTGTGGTTCCAGCTACTCGGGAGGCTGAGGCATGAGAATCGCTTGAACGCAGGAGGCAGAGGCTGATCATACTACTGCACTCCAGCCTGGGCCTACACTCCAACCTGGGCAACAGAGTGAGACTCTGTCTCAGAAAAGAAAAAGAAGTGGCCGGGTGCGGTGGCTTACATCTGTAATCCCAGCACTTTGGGAGGCCAAGGTGGGTGGATCACCTGAGGTCAGACATTTAAGACCAGCCTGACCAACATGGTGAAACCCCATCTCTACTAAAAATACAAAAAGTAGCTGAGCGTGTTGGCAGGTGCCTGTAATCGAAGCTACTTGGGAGGCTGGGGCAGGAGAATCACTTGAATTTGGGAGGCAGAGGTTACAGTGCACTGAGATCTCGCCATTACACTCTAGCTGGCCAACAAGAGCAATTCTTCGTCTCAAAAAAAAAAAAGTTAGTTTGAAGTAAAAAAGACTAACTTTGAATTTAAAATTTGATTTTAGAAAGTATGTCAAATATCAAAGATTTTTAAACTTGATATCGAAATAAGATCATCACAAAGTAAGTTACTCGTTTAAGCAAAGTAATAATTTAGAGGTTTCAAAAAGCAAAAACCTTTATCTTTGGATAGAAGACTCCAGTTTTGGGGGATTGGGGTTTTGGGGTTAGCTTTTTTGTTGTTGCTGTTTTGGGTTTTTTGATTTTTTGAGATAGGGTCTCACTCTGTTGCCCAGCCAGTGGCACAATCGGGGCTCACTGCAGCCTTGATCACCAGGCTCAGCTGATCCTTCCACCTCAGCCTCCTAGGTAGCTGGGACCACAGGCAAGACTCACGCCCTGCCTGAGACTCAGTTTTCTAAACAGAAGACGTAATGAGAACGGCATGAGGTCACAGAATGTGTCTCCCTCTTTTTTTTTAACAACTAACCCAAAAGATAATTGCGAAACATTTTTAAGGTTTCTTACTAATACTACGCGAAATCGTATTCAAAAGAGAAAACCAGTTGCATCACTGTATTCATGCTGATAAACCCTTTTAAACAGATCCCTCCAAGCTCAGTCAGCTTTGGCCACACAAGATTTTCGTAAATCTTTTATAACCTCTTACAATTTTCCCATTCACTTCCTTTTTCCAACTTTCTATATCCATTTTCTATCTTTTTTTCTTCATCTTAATACAGCTTTTCAATAACCTCTAAACTAGTCAAAAACACTTTTTCCAAAATGAGGACGGAACCACATCCTCAGAACCTTCCTTACCAAACCGTACCTTATTTTTCTTATGTGTTCTGTGTATAGAACTGTTTTCCTTCTTCTCTCTGCTTTGAGTTACATGTTAGTCAGAATTTTAATTTTCAGTAACCTTAAATTGTAGTGAAAACCTAAGATATTAGCAATTATTAATCTTCTGTTTATCTGAAATTAGAAGCCAAAAGTGTTGCCAGGTGCCGTGCTCACACCTTGTAATCCCAGCTATTCGGGAGGCTGAGGCAGGAGGATCACTGGAGCCCAGGCGTTTAAGGCTTCAGTGAGCTGCGACTGTGTCACTGCCCTCCAGCCTGGGAGATAGAGCAAGACCCTGCCTCAAAAACAAAGCAAAGCACGGAGGAAGAGCTTAAGCTTTCCAGTCCACGGAGCTTTACATCATCCTCGGCAGAGATCATCTCAAGAAAAAGAAAAGCGGCTGAGAGAGTACATACAGTCATCAAGGGTTAAGGAAGAGAGGCATTCACTCAGCTGAGCAGCTTTTCTTAATTAATCAATTTTTATCTAACTTTGTTTTTTCTGTGAGATGGAGTTTCACTCTTGTCCTTCACACTGGTGCAATGATGCCATCTCAGCTCACTGCAATCTCTGCCTCCCAGGTTCAAGCAATTCTCCTGCCTCAGCCTCCTGAGTAGTTTCGATTACAGGTGCCCTACACCACGCCCAGCTAAATTTTTTTGTATTTTTAGTAGAGACGGGGTTTCATCATGTTGGCCAGGCTGGCCTCCAACTCCTGACCTCAGGCAGTCTGTCTGCGTCGGCCTCCCAAAGTGTTGCGATTACAGGCGTGAGCCACTGTGCCAGGCTGTCTCTCCTTTTTAATTAAATTAAATAAATAAAACAGAGAGAGTCAGAAGGTGCTAGCATGGGCAACATAGCAAGACCTCATCTCTACAAGAAGTAAAAAAATGAGCTGGGCACGGTGGCACATGACTGTAGGAGTCCCAGCTACTCGGGAAGCTGAGGTGGGAGGGTCGCTTGAGCCCAGAAGGTCAAGGTTGCAGTGAGCTGTGATTGCTCGACTGCACTCCAGCCTGGGCCACAGAATAAGGCCCTGTCTCAAAAAGAAAAAAGTGTCATGTCCAGAGAGACAGTGAAACGTGAGAGCAGGCCCATCCCATCCCCTCCACCACCTCGAGCTGAGTAATCCACCTGCTGTATGGACTCTAGATAGAATGTTGCCACAAATTAACCTCCTAATGATTTCGTACACTGGATAGCTCATATCCTATAGTTCAACAGTGTATAGACAATCACTATCAATTTCTGTAAGCCAGTGAGAATTTTTGGCAACTTTTTTTTTAAGACAATAGTCTTGCTCTGTCACCCAGGCTGGAGTGCAGTAGTGTGATCTTGGCTCACTGCAGCCTTGACCTCCTAGGCTCAATTGATCTTCCCACCTCAGCCTCCTGACTAGCTGGGACTACAGGTGTGGGCCACCAATCTCAGCTAATTTTTAAAATACTAAGTAGAAACAGGGTCTTATTATGTTGTCCAGGCTGGTCTCAAACCCCTGGATTTAAGTGATCCATCTGCCTTGGCCTTCCAAATGTTGGGATTAGAGGCGTAAGCCACCAAGCCTGGCCCTGACAACTTTTGTAATCACCTCCTCTCCCAGTTTGTTCTTTTTTCTTAAAACTTGGTGCTTCTTTCTAATCTTCCTCCCTTTCTAAAACAGGGCGAGAGATTTGGGTTTCAAGCGTAAAAAGGAAAACTGCCTTGTCTGGCCTCGCTTCACAGCGTGGGATCTGCAGCCCGATGCTGGCGGTTTGGCTCCCTTCCTGCTGTGGTTTCATTTTTTTTGCCTAAATTACACAGCGTGCTTTTAAAATTGCTGCTTCCCATTGTTTGTAATTCAGACATTTTTTCCCCCTTAAATAGATGACCAAGGCTGGGTGTGATGGCTCATGCCTGTAATCCCAGCACTTTGGGAGGCCGAGATGGGCGGACCACTTGAGGTCAGGAGTTTGAGACCAGCCTGGCCAACATGGTGAAACCCTGTCTGTAGCTAAAAATACAAAACACAAATAAATAAAAATAAGCTAAGTGTGTTGGTGCATGCCTGTAGTCCCAGCTGCTCAGGAGGCTGAGGTAGGAGAATCTCTTAAACCTGGGAAATGGAGGTTGCAGTGAGCCCAGATTGTGCCATTGCACTCCAGCCTGGGCAAAGAGAGCAAAACTCTGTCTCAAAAAAAAAAAAAAAAATTGGTGACAAATTCCTGTTAGTTTTAAACTGGTGCATGAAGGTGAGTTCTCTCCTTGGCCCTCAAGTTGAGAGATTTAGAAGTTTGTTTGTTTTAGAGGATGCTCTCAGTCACTTGAGGATGTAAATCTTTTTTATTTTATTTATTTATCTTGAGACACAGTGTCACTCTGTCATCCAGGGAATGAGCTAAGCAGCATTCCAGCTGAGACTGGATTCAAAACAAAGTTACAGTTCTTTAGAGCCACCACAGATTCCTTTCCCCAGTGGATACCTCTAGCTTAGGAGTACCACTCATTAGGAATTAATTTGAATTTACTTAAAGTTATTTATGACTCTTGACCATGTGGGATACATTATCTTTTCTACCAGAGGAAACTAAAATATTGCTCTCTCAAATACTGGGCATTGTTGAGCTGAAGACAGAGTGCAGGGGCTCTCTCCACCTCTGCTGTGTTTGCCTAAAGGTAGGACATAAATCCTTCTTTACTGAAGACAGCTACTCATCAGCCCACAGATGGTGCCAGCAGGGCCAGAGGAATCTGTGAGCAGATTTTAGACCCTAAAAGACTTTAAAAATAGAGTCTCACTCTGTGGTTCAGGCTGAAGTCAAGTGGCCCAGTCACAGTTCTGGGACTACAGATGCGCCACCATGCCTGGCTAATTAAAAAACAAAACAAAAAAACTTTTTTTTTTCTTTTGAGAACTAATTTCACTCTTACTGCCCAGGCTACAGTGCAGTGGCAGGATCTCAGCTCACCACAGCCTCTGCCTCCCGGGTTCAAGCGATTCTCCTGCCTCAGCCTCCTGAGTAGCTAGGATGTACCACCATGCCTGGCTAATTTTGTATTTTTAGTAGAGGCGGGGTTTCTCCATCTTGGTCAGCCTGGTCTCAAACTCACTACCTCAGGTGATCCACCTGCCTCGGCCTCCCAAAGTGCTGGGATGAGCCACTACACCCGGCCAAACTTTTTTTGGGGGTGGGTGGGTAGAGAAGGCAACTCTATGTTGCCCAGGCTGGTCTTGAACTCCTGGCCTCTGGGATCTTTCCACCTCGGCCTCCCAAAGTACTGGGATTACAAGCATGAGCGCTCACCCCAGCCCAACCCCATACTTTTTACCTTCCCTAATTTTCCCGACTTTTGGCACTAGTCCCACGGGCAGTTTTCTTTTTTCTAGTTTCCTGCCTCTTTAACTCTTCCACCCGGCTTGTGTGCATGGTCAGCTCAGAAGCTGAGTCATTAGAAAACATGGCCTGACAGTGGTTTGCACCCTTGCAGCCAGCAAGACTTTCTTTAAGCTGTCCTTGAGCGGGGCCTGGGTCCTAAAAACCGTAAAGGGATTCTTAGTTCTGGTGTCGCGTGTCTGTTGGTTTCCAGTCATTTGTGTCGGTGTGCCCTTGAGTGATGCAGATTTGTGTTTGTATTCAGAATACGACAGGGGCTTTTGTTGTTTGGTTTAGCCGTCTCCTAAGCGAAATGAAACCATATGGAGCACTAAAAGGAAACAGTTCATTAAAACTTGATGACAGACTGCTTTAAATAGTGATTACCCTAGACCTCTAATGAGCACGTGTTCCACCTCCAAAACTTTTTTGGGGGGCTGGGTGGGGGAGGGACATGGTCTGGTTCTGTCTGCCTGGGCTGGAGTGCAGTGCCATGTTCTTGGCTTATTACGGTGGGTAGCTAGTCAGGCATGAGCAGGGCAGGGGAGGGTTTCCTCCGCCCACCAGGGATGTCAGACAACTGTCAGGTGATGGTGAGGTAGTTGTCACACTGCCTCTGAAATAATTGGTCACAGCCAGCACCAGGGAAAGACAGTCCCTAGTAGACCAATACCTGAAGCTGGTCATCAGCAGCTTCCCGGTAAGATCTCAGGAGCCGGGCAAGTGGGCTCAAGCATGTGCAGTAAGAGGTGCAGAATGGTGGCATTTACCTGGTGTGTCTAGGGACTTTCCACCCGTAGGGGAAGAAGCCTCGGGAGCATGTGCACGCTCCAGTACACACACTACACATGCTTGCTCTCAAGTGCTAGCCGGCCACTGTGTGTGCAGGCAGCCTACCCCAAGGGAGGAATCGGGAGAACATCTAGAACCCTACATCAGAGGACAGACGGGGCCCTTGTCTCTCACGCTGCCCCCTTGGCCTCTTCCAAGTGCACTTTTCTTCCTTTTGTTTCTGCTCTAGAGCTTTTTAATAAACTTTCACTCCTATTCTGAAACTTGATGCAGTTTCTTCTTCTGCCTTATGGCCTCTGGTCAAATTCTTCTGAGAATGAGAATTGAGGCTGCTGCAGATCTGTTGAGATTTGCCGCTAGCAACTCAGATACCTGCCATTGGCAGCAGGCTCACTGCACCTCAGCCTTCCTGGCTCAAGCCATGCTCCCACCACAGCCTCCTGAGTAGTTGGGATCACAGGTGTGCCCCACCACACCGGGCTAATTTTTGTATTTTTTGTAGAGATGAGGTTTTACCATGTTGCCCGGGCTGGTCTTGAACTTGTGAGCTCGAGCGATCCCACCTGCCTCAGCCTCCCAAAGTGCTGGGATTGTAGGCATGAGCCACCACAGCAGGCCTTTATTGTTGTTTTTGAGACAGTCTCACCTTTGTCACCCAGGCTAGCGTGCAGGGCCGCTGTCACAGCTCACTGCAGCCTCGTTCAAGGGTCTTCCCACCGCAGCCCTGAGCAGCTGGGACCACAGGCACAGGTGCCGCTCACTGAGTTGGGTGGGCTGGTCTCCAACTCCTGGGTTCAGCCTCTCAAAGTAGTAGGATTACAGGGGCGAGCCACCGTGGCCAGCTTCAAATCTCCTTCTTGGTGTCAGTTTCAGGAAGGAAAAACCAAGCAACAAGAATGTTGACTGTTTTCCTGGCTAAACCCGACGAAGGGGTGTTTGTAAAGAGCTTACCTCAAAGTTGACTTAAGTAGAAGCTGATATTTAGGATATCTGCATATACACAGTTGGTTTTTTTTTTTTTTTTGAGACCTCTGTTCTCTGTATAAAACCTTCTTGGCCAGGCAAGAAACTACAAAAAATACAAAAAATTAGCTGGGCATAGTGGTATGCACCAGTAGTCACAGCTACTCAGGAAGCTGAGGCAGGGGAATTGCTTGAACCGGGGAGGTAGAGGTTGCAGTGAGCTGAGATGGTGCCACTGCACTCCAGCCTGGGTAACAGAGCACGGCTCTGTCTCAGAAAAGACATAGGCTGGGCGTGGCGGCTCGCGCCTGTAGTCCCAGCACTTTGAGAGCCTGAGGCAGGAGGACCACTTGAGGTCAGGAGTTCAAGACCAACCTGGCCAACGTGGTGAAATCCCATCTCTACTAAAAATGCAAAAATTAAAGGCCAGGCACAGTGGCTCAAAACTAATTTCACCACTTTGGGAGGCCAAGGCAGGCAGACCACCTGAGGTCACAAGTTGAAGACCTCTCTGGTCAACATGGTGAAATGCTGTCTCTACTTGGCACGCATCTGTAATCCCAGCTACTTGGGTGACTGAAGCAGGAGAATCACTTGAACCCAGGAGGTGGAGGTTGCAGTGAGCCGAGATCGCACCATTGCACTCCAGCCTGGAGGGCAAGAACAAAACTCCTTCTCAAAAAAAAAAAAAAAAAAGCCAGGTGTGGTGGCGCACACCTATATTTCTAGCTACTCAGGAAGCTGAGGCAGGAGAATCGCTTGAACCTGGGAGGTGGAGGTTGCAGTGAACTGAGACTGTGCCACTGCACTCCAGTCTGGGCTACTGAGTGAGACCCCGTCTCAAAACAAAGCGAGACAAGATTTCACCATGTTGCCCAGGCTGGTCTCGAATTCCTAAGTGAAAGTGATTTGCCCTTATCAGCCTCCCAAAGTGCTGGGATTACAGGTGTGAACCACCATGCCCAGCCTGGGCCTGATAATTTAAGGGGGGCTCACAGTTCTCAGGACTCCCTCTACCACCCAGTATGCCTCCTGAGTCCTTTCCTCTTCTCAGGTACAGCCTATGGCAGGGCCTGAACGGGCCCCTTGACACCGTGCCCCTCGCTGGGACTCCACAGTCCCTAGCCCGCAGTGAGCTTCTGGCAAGATCAGGAGCATGCTAGGCTTTGCCAAACCCCAGGCTGGTTGTGGGCTGTTTCCCTCCGTGACTGGCTTTTTGTCTTTGCAGGTTCTGCTTGGATTCTGCTAGACAGACCCGACAAAGACTGTCTATCAACTGGTCCAATTTTAGCTTGAAAAAAGCCACCTTTGCTGCCCACTGAAGGAGGACTGCCTGGAGAGGGACACACAGAGGCAGGCCAGGCCATGCCACCCCAAGAGCCAAGCCCCTTGCTGGCACCCCAGAGCTGCGGTGCTTGCCAAGGGCTGTGCGGAGCCGGTGCCGCCTGAAACCCCAGACTGAGAAGTTGATGCTCGGCCCACGCTGTTAGCTCGTGTGCGTGTAGTCTGTGCGTGAGACTCCTTCGATTGTAGCTCTGTGCTGTTGGATTGGAACAGTAGTTCCCGCCAAGTCCTCCCACCACTGCGGCCTCAGAGGCCTGGGCTGTGGCCAGATAGGAGTTTGCATCATCCACATGGCTCCGTTGCCTCTGCATTGCGCCCTGTCCTGTCATCTGTCCTCACTGGGGTACTGGCCGTCACTCCGCTCTCCTGTGCCCCTGCGTCCCACCCCAGGCGGGCTGGGCGGGGCAGGCCTCCTTCGTTCTCCACAATCTACTGTCTCCGAGTGTACACGTTGCGCTGTTTGTGTTTGGTCCCCCTGACTTGTAGCCAGCTTGTGTAAGATCCCTTGCAGAATGAGAAAGTCAAAAACAAGAAACCCACCCAGTACTCACACCATCAAGTCTGTTATAGAGTACGACTGTATTAACACGGAGGCCTGCCTGGCTACTTTTTTAACATATTGTTAAGTAATATTAAAATCATGTCTTTCTTTTTGAAAGATGGAATACATTAGTACAGCAGGAGACCTCGGCTGCTTCTTTCTGCTGGGGGGTGGGGATGGTGGGAGAGGGCGTGCAGCTGATGCACCCCACCGTGAGGAGCCAGGACACCACCTCGGCGCAGTTCCCAGGTCTCTCCAGGCAGCAGCTTTGCGACCTTGGGGCCCCGCCATCCTCTGTGTCCAGCAGAGCAGGCAGCAGGAGACAGCAGCCGACCACGTCATCCAGTCAATTTGTGAAGTGCTGAGTGCTGTGAAGCAGCAAATGGGGTGGAGCGGGGTCAGCAGGTCCCCACAGAGCAGCTGGGAACACCCTGGGGACAAGGGGACCTGGATTAGGACGTACTGGCTTAAAGGAGGCCACAGGCCCCTGCCGCACAGAGCAAGGGAGGGAGGTGGGTCGCAGGCTGGGATCACAGGGCCTCATAGGCTGGTGCTCTTCCTGCTGTGGGGTGGGATGTGATTTATAATAAAATAATGAATTACAAATCTTGAATTGGGTATAAGTTACAAATAAGGTGAATAGTATTTAAAATGAAGGAAGGAATCCCAGGATGGCCCCTTTTTTCTGATATCTCTTTAGGCAGATCTCTTACAGAAAGCTCCCACGGAGCTGCATCCTGGTTACTGCTCACCACCTAGAACACTCAATAGCTCCCACTTCTCCCAGCCTCATGTGCAGCCTGCCTTTGTGTGCCCCGTTGGAATATGACGTCACCCTGAGTGAAGGTGAAGAGGGGAGGGCCAGCTTCTGGAGGTATTCAGTGAGGCCACAGGATTTTCTGGTCGATAGGACACAGGTAGGAGGAAGAGGGGATGGTCTGCACTGTGTGCCTGGGAGGTGGGCAGTGGGACTGGGCACCCACCAGCCACACAGAAGAGACGTCGAACTGGGGACTGCTGCTCATGCACAGAGCCTGTATGAGGGCTCACCCTCATACCCTCATACTGTATGAGTAGATGGAATTGGGGTCCCAAGCCGTGGAATCAGGAAGGCAGAGAGTGAGAAGTCCTTGAGGCAGGTCAGGGGAGACAAGGGCCTGGGCAGCGCCCCCCCTGGGTGCCAGTTTGCAGGAGAATGAGGTGGGGTAGCAGGTCCTAGAACTGGAGTCTGCCCCAGACAGCCAGAAATGGGTCACCAGCCAGGGGGGTGCAGCATAAGGAACTTTCCTTGCTTCATGTTTTTCCAGGTGTGAGGAAGAGAACATCCCTTTGTTGATGGGATGACAGGGCAGAGGGCAAAGCAGGCTGGGCTGTGACCACGGCAACAGTAGTGTCCTCGAAGGGCGGAAACCCCAGTGCAGGCCCCTGGACTCCAGCCTCTCCCTCTGGCTGCAGTGGGGGCTGAGGAAAGGACCAGGACCAGACCTCACCCTGAGGGGAAGCTGCCTGCCCAGGCCCCCGGAGCCTGGCCTGCTCTTCCCATGGACAGCCTTGACACTGTGCTGGGCCCAGTCCCACGTCCGGATCTCAGCCTCCTCCTCCAGTAGAATCATACTTGCTGCTGAGGGGAACTGGGTGCTGCAGCGCAGTAAGCACTATGCTGGGACCCAGACACACTCAGACGCCACCCCCCAGGCCAAGTTCTGAGCACTCCCACCTCCATGGGGGCACTGCCTGTGGCTTCTCCACCGCCCTGCACATGACCTGCACCTACTCGATTTGGCCCTCAGGCTCTTGCCAAGGATCTTCCCCTGTTTCCCTGGAAACCACTCATTCTTCCAACATCCCAGGGTGCTTATAGGACATCCAGCTCCAGAGTCCCTGACTTGATGGGAGCCCCTTGGGTTCCTGATGACATAGGGGAGGGTGGGGCGGCCTATGGGAGCCTCACACGTTTGACTCAAATAACAGCACAGGGTGAGAATCCCGCATCTCTTACCTGGCATGCTCGGTACCAGAAGTGTGTCAGGTTTCAGACTTGCTGGGATTTGGAATACTTACATCATGCTTACTGATTGAGCATTTCTAATCCAAAATGCCCCAACGAGCATTTCCTTGGAGCATCATCTTAATGCTCAAAAACATTGGGATTTTGGAACATTGTGAGTTAGACATACCCAACCTGTAATAGTCGTGAGCGGAAATAGAATACCAATAGCTAGAAAGGAAACCCTAACAATGAACAGCTGTATTGAGATGCTTACTGTTTTCTGCACCCTCAGCTCTGAGTCCTGTGCAGAGGTTTTGCCTGGGTAGAGAGACAGGCGGTAATACAGATGGCTCCTAATCTCTTCCCAAAGGAACGGACTTCATCTGCAACAAAGAGGTTCAAGCCTGAAGGCACGCTCAAACAGTGGAGGCTGTGAAACCCTGGGGACAGAGATAAGATCCAGGCTCAGCTAAGAGCTGGAGGAGACATCCTGGGCTCAGAACAGATACCGCAGTGTTCCCAGAAACTGCCCCTTCAAAGGAGTCAGAATTTGATTGGATTTGGTTGTAGAGCCATCTGTACCCCACGTCACTGCTGAAAACAATAGAGTTGGCAGTTCGTGGTTTAAGGGCTGGAAGTGATGAGGGAAAGAGGAACAGAACTATGCCAAGGTGACTGTCATCCCAGGGCGAGTGTGGCGTACGCAAAGCTACACACCCGAGGAGCAACGTCGTAGGCTGAATACTAGTGGGGAGAGGGTGTTAAAGAGATTTCACGAGATAATCCAGCCACCAAACAAGTAAACAAGACCCACTGGGAAGGCATGCAGAAGGAAATAGTTCCCAGAATTACTGCTCCATGTCATCTAAGATGTCAAGCGTTAATCACAGTGAGCTCCAGCTTTCTCTTCAAAGCATCAGGACGTCAGTATGTTCAGCTCTCATGATTCGTTCTCCATTTTAAAGTTGAACTTCCTGCTTCTCTTCACCCCCTTGCCTCTAGTTTCAGTAAACAGCTTTCCCGCCAGTTCTGATCAGTAGTTCACATCTGTTCCCCTGGGCACCTGCTCTGACCTAGGTCACCTTTAGTCACCTGCTGTCTCCTGACTCACCCTGGTCACCTGCTCTGACCTGAGCCACCTTTAGTTACCTGTTCCATAACCATCCTTCCCTGCTCACCTGCCACTGTGGCTCATACCCCTGCTCCCTTTAAAACAGCCCAGTGGAATTAGCTTAGACTGCAGTCCAACCCTAGCCAACAGAGGAACGACACAGCAGTGGGGGCTCCCTGCGTCGGGGATAAGAACCCCTCCCTCCCCGTTCAGGAGTGCCCTCACCATTGCTCCATCCATGAGGTGCACCCTTCTGTAGACGTAAATTGCCTTGCTGAGAAAATTCTTTATTTTTATTTTTTTAGACACAGGGTTTCACCATGTCGGTCAGGCTGGTCTCAAACTCCCGACCTCAGGTGGTGATCTGCCCACGTCAGCCTCCCAAAGTGCTGGGATTACAGGCATGAGTCACCATGCCATGCCTTGCTGATAAAATTCTTTGAGTGCTGGTTCTTCTTTTTGGCACTGAGGAACAAGCATTTGTTTGTAACATCGTTTCTTTTTTGTTTGTTTGTTTGTTTGTTTGTTTTTTTAGACAGAGTTTCACTCTTGTTACCCAGGCTGGAGTGCAATGGCACGATCTCGGCTCACCGCAACCTCTGCCTCCTGGGTTCAGGCAATTCTCCTGCCTCAGCCTCCCGAGTAGTTGGGATTACAGGCATGTGCCACCATGCCCAGCTAATTTTTTTGTATTTTTAGTAAAGATGGGGTTTCACCATGTTGACCAGCATGGTCTCGATCTCTTGACCTCGTGATCCACCCGCCTCGGCCTCCCAGAGTGCTGGGATTACGGGCTTGAGCCACCACGCCTGGCCAAATTTCTAACAAAAAGGTATGAAGCATGCAAAAAAACTGGAATGTACGACCTATGTACAGTTGGGAGAAAAAACAAAAGCAAAAACCAGAAACTGGCAGCAGACACTTCCTGTGAAAAGCAGCAAAGTTGGATTTATGAGAAAAGGACTTTAAAACAGTCATTATAGACATGTTTACAGAACTAAAGGAACCCATTACTAAAGAAGTAAACAGGCACGGTGGCACACACCTGTAATCCCAGCACTTTGGGAGGCCAAGGCAGGAGGATTGCTTGAGGCCAGGAGTTCGAGACCAGGCTGGGCAACATGGCAAGACACTGTCTCTACAAAAATCTTAAAATTAAAATTAAAAATTTAACCAGGGGCCTGGCACGGTGGCACACAGCACTTTGGGAGACTGAATTGATCACCTGAAGTCAGGAGTTTGTGACCAGCCTGGCCAACATGGCGAAACCCCATCTCTACTAAAAATCCAAAAATTAGCTGGGTGTGGTGGTGCATGCTTGTAGTCCAAGCAACTGAGGAGGCTGAGGCAGGAGAATCGCTTGAACCCAGGAGGCGGAGGTTGTAGTGAGCTGAGATCCTGCGACTGCACTCCAGCCTGGTGACAGAGTGAGACTCTGTCTCAAAAAAAAGAAAAAAAAAATGATATAATAAGGCTGCATCAAATGAAGATAGAAATTATTTTAAATGAACCAGTGGAAATTATGGAATCTGAAAAGTTTAATTTAAAAAAAATTTTTGAACAATATACAGGGGGAACGATCCAAGATGGCCGATCGCTAACATCTCGGGATTGCAGCTCGCAGTTAAAGCTCATAGAACTAGAGGACGCCACACTTTCAGACAAATTCTGGTCACTCAGGAGCAGAAGATTCCCAGTGGAGAAGCCACACGGGGCAGTGGTTTCGCCGGCACCACGGCGCAGCGGTTTCGCCGGCACCTCCGCACAGCAGCTCCCGAAGCTGACTAGGCGGGGCTGGCTCCCCTTCTGACCAAGGTTTGGAGGAGCCGCGCGGGTTCCCAGCGCTGACTCCTGAGGCCAGCGCAGCAGTTGTGCCAGCACCTCGGCGCAGAGTGAACGCGACTGGTTCCCCTTCTGACCGAGGTTTGGAGCTCCCGGAAGGCAGACTCGCCTATTACGGACACAAGAAGGAAGCCAGACAGGAGAAGCCTGGGCAGAAAAACACCATCAGTCTTAACGCCGCTGTTCCTGGCCCTGGGAACTAACATCTTGGACGTCCACTCAAGAGACCTACTGAA
>CM052650.1:2109337-2126632 GCA_028533165.1 Leontopithecus rosalia
GGCTGTTTATTCACCTGGGTGCAGGTGGGCTAAGGCCGAAAAGGACATTAGCAAAGGGCAGTGGGATAGGAGTTGGTTTTGAAGGTTTGGGGTGGGCCGTGGAACGTTACAGAGTAAGATCAGTTACGGTGGTGGGGGTGGGGCAAGGAGTATACATCGCCACAAGTTCAGTTACAATGGGGGAGGGGTAGGAGTAGCTAAGATGGCAGGGTGGGTGAGGGGTAGTCACGTGATCATAGTAACGTTAAGATGGCAGGGTGGGCGAGGGGAAGCTTATGCCTAGGGGAAGCTCCACTGTGCCATTAGGGTCAATGGCGAACACACATGCCTTCAGGACCTCCTGAGGCTGCATCACAGGTGTGTGTCCTCAATCTTGGCAAAATAAACTTTCTAAATCAGCTGAGGCCTGTCTCAGATTTGGGGGTTCATAATTCTATTCATTAGCACATGGAACCTTCTTCAAGATAGATCATATAATAGGCCACGAGACAAGTCTCAGCAAATTTAAGAAAATCAAAATTAAAGCAGGTACGCCCTCAGCCCACAGTGGAGGAAAACTGGAAATCAACTCCAAAAGGAACTCTGAAAACCATACAAATACATGAAAATTAAATAACCTTGATTTCAAGAATTAAATCAAGATGGAAGTTAAAAAGTGACTTGAGTTGAACTACAGCAGTGACACAGCCTATCAATGCCTGTGGGATGCAACAAAGGTGGTCCTAAGAGGGAGGACCACACCATTAAATTAAGGGGGAGGACCACACCATTAAATGAAGGGGAGGACCATACCATTAAATGAAGAGGGAGGACCATACCAATAAACGAAGAGGGAGGACCATACCATTAAACTAAGAGGGAGGACCAGACCATTAAACTAAGAGGGAGGACCAGACCATTAAATTAAGAGGGAGGACCAGACCATTAAACTAAGAGGGAGGACCAGACCATTAACCTAAGAGGGAGGACCAGACCATTAAACTAAGAGGGAGGACCAGACCATTAAACTAAGAGGGAGGACCAGACCATTAAATTAAGAGGGAGGACCAGACCATTAAATGCCTGCAGTCAAAACGTCTGAAGGGCACAAACGGACCATCTAAGGTCACACCTCGAGGAGCCAGAGAAACAAGAACAAACCAGACCAAAACCCAGCTGAAGAAAAGAAATAACCAAGGTCAGAGCAGAACCAAATGAAATTGAACAAAAATACAAAAGATAAATCAAATAATCCAAGCACTTTGGAGGCCAAGGCAGGCGGATCACCTCAAGTCAGGAGTTCAAGACCAGCCTGACCAACATGGTCAAACCTCGTCTTAAAAAAAATAAGATAAATAAAATAAAAAGCTGGGCCAGGCGCGGTGGCTCAAGCCTGTAATCCCAGCACTTTGGGAGGCCGAGGCAGGTGGATCACGAGGTCAAGAGATCGAGACCATCCTGGTCAACATGGTGAAACCCCGTCTCTACTAAAAATACAAAAAATTATTTGGGCATGGTGGCACGTGCCTATAATCTCAGCTACTCAGGAGGCTGAGGCAGGAGAATTGCCTGAACCCAGGAGGCGGAGGTTGCGGTGAGCCATTGCATCCCAGCCTGGGTGACGGGAGGGAAACTCCGTCTCAAAAACAAAACAAACAAACAAATAAATAAATAAATAAAATAAAAATCTGTTGTGAACTGAACGCAAGCCTGGGAATCTCGTCCAGCGAGAGGGTCCCAAACCTGGAAGAGAGCGTGTGCGGAAAAAAAGGAGAAAGGAAAGAGCGAGGTCTGGAGGCCACCTGAGCTAAGCCCACGCAGCAATTTTATTTTTGCAACACGTTCCGTTATATACTTTTCTGCTTAATGTTGTTTACATCAGATCAAAATACTTAAGTCACAAGGTGAGCAAGTTAAGCCCACTAAGTAAGTTACGCCCAGTAAGTAAGTTACACCCCGTAAATACTTAACAAGTGTAAATACTGAAGTTAATATTTTACAATGAATGTAGCAAGGATCTAAAATGAACACAATGAAGCAATAAACCATAAGGAGCCGAAAGTGGACTCAACGCCTCCCAAGTCCTCATCTCCACAAAGTAATGTCTGTTAATTATTTTGAATAGCATAGTCCCTCTCTCTGTTCCTGCTTTCCCTCAGCTTGACTCCCCCAACCGGGGATCTGTGTCCGGGCTCAGGCTCACCGTATGGCGAGGCCCATTTCCTAGGGGCCTCACACAGGAGTGATCCCCACAGATCTCCCTCAAAAAGCTAGTTCTTTGAAAATATAAATAAAATTGATAGACCATAAGCAAGATTAACCAAGAAGAGAGAAGATCCAAATAAGCCCAGTTAGAAACAAAACAGGAGATATTATAGCAGATACCACAGAAATGCAAAAGGTCAGCTGGGCGAGGTGGCTCACACCTGCAATCTCAACACTCCAGGAGTCCGAGGTAGGCAGATCCCTTGAGGTCAGGAGTTTGAGACCAGCCTGGCCAACATAATGAGACCCCCATCTCTACTAAAAATACAAAAAAGAAAAAAATAGCAAGGCATGGTGGTGGGTATCTGTAATCCCAGCTACTTGGGAGGCTGAGGCACAAGAATCGCTTGAACCCAGGAGGCGGAGATTGCAGTGAGCAGAGATCACGCCACTACACTCCAGCCTGGCTGATAGAGCGAGACTCAGCCTCAAAAAAAAAAAATCATTCAGGGCTACTATAAACACCTCTATGCACATAAACTAGGAAACCTAGAGGAGATGGATAAACTCCTGGAACTATACAACCCTCCTAGATTAAACCAGGAAGAAGTAGAAACTCCAAACAGTCCAATAAGCAGTGAGACTGAAATACTAATTTAATTTAATTAATTGATAAATTAATTAATTTAATTAATTTAATTTAAAAGTTACCAACCAAAAAATGTCCAGGACCAGATGGATTCACAGCTGAGTTCTATCACACAAAGAAGAATTGGTACCAACCCTATTGACACTGTTCCAAAAGATAAAGAGGGAGTACTTCCTAAATCATTCTGCAAAGCCAGTATCACCCTAATACCAAAACCAAGAAAGGGCATAGCAAAAAGAGAAAACTACAGATCAATATCCCTGAAGAACATAGATGCAAACTCCTCAAAAAAAATCCTAGCTAACCAAATCCAATAGCATACCAAAAAGATATTGATCAAATGGGTTTCATGCCAGGGATTCCGGGATGGTTTAACATCTGCAAGTCAATAAATGTGATACACCACATAAACAGAATTAAAAACAAAAATCACATGATCATCTCAATAGACGCAGAAAAAGCATTCAACAAAATCCAGCATCCTTTATGATTAAAACCTTCAGCAAAATCAGCATAGAAGAGGCATACCTTAAGGTAAAAAGACATCTAGGCTGGGCGTGGTGGCTCACACCTGTAATCCCAGCACTTCGGGAGGCCGAGGCAGGTGGATCACGAGGTCAAAAGATTGAGACCATCCTGGCCTACATGGTGAAACTCCGTCTCTGCTGAAAATACAAAAACTAGCCAGGCATGGTGGTGCGTGCTACTCGGGAGGCTGAGAAAGGAGAATCGCTTGAAGCTGGGAGGCAGAGTTTGCAGTGAGCCAAGATCATGCCACTGCACTCCAGCCTGGTGACAGATCGAGACTCCATCTAAAAAAAAAAAAAATCTGTGACAAAGCACAGCCAACATTATATTGAATGGGGAGAAATTGAAAGCATTCCCCCCTGAGAACTGGAACAAGACAAGGATGCCCACTGTCACCACTCCTGTTCGACATAGTACTAGAAATCCTAGCCAAAGCAATGAGACCAGAGAAAGAAATAATGGGCATCCAAATTAACAAAGAGGAAATCAAACTGTTGCTATTTGCTGATGACACAGAAAACCCTAAAGACTCATCCCCAAAGCTCCTAGAACTGGTAAATGAATTCAGCAAAGTTTCAGGATGTGAAATTAATGTACACAAGTCAGTCGCCCTGTCATACACCAACCACCAAGCTGAGAATCAAATCAAGAACTTGACCACTTTTACAGTAGGTGCAAAAAATAAAATAAAACACGTAGGAATATACTTAACCAAGGGAGTGAAAGACCTCTACAAGGAAAACTATAAAATCCTGCTGAAGGAAATCAGATGGCACAAATGGAAACACCTCCCGTGCTCATGGATGGGTAGAATTAATATTGTGAAAATGACCTACTGCCAAAAGCAATCTACAAATTCAATGCAGTTCTCATCAGAATATCACCATTCTTCATAGAACTAGAAAAAAGCAATTGTAAAATTCATATGCCACCAAAAAAAGAGCCTGCATACCCCAAGCAAGATTAAGCAAAAAGAACAAATGTGGTCATTCCAGCTGAGGCAGGCGGATCACCTGAAGTCAGGAGTTCATCAGCCTGACCAACATGGTGAAACCCCGTCTCTACTAAAAATACAAAATTAGCCAGGCATAATGGTGCACGCCTCTAATCCCAGCTTCTTGGGAGGCTGAGCCAGGAGAATTGCTTGAACCCAGGAGGCAGAGGTTGCAGTGAGCTGAGGTGGTGCTGTTTTGCACCACCTCGGGTAACAAGAGCGAAACTCCATCTCAAAAAAAAAAAAAGAACAAATCTGGAGGCATCACATTACCTGACTTCAAACTATGCTGTAAGATCACAGTTACCAAAACAGCACAGTGCTGGTATAAAAACAAGGATACAGATTAATGGAACAGAACAGAGAATCCGGAAATAAAGCCAATACTTAGAGTCAACTGATCTTTGACAAGGCAAACGAAAACATAGTGGGGAAAGGACACCCTGTCCAACAAATGGTGCTGGGATAATTGGCAAGCCACACGTAGGGAAATGCAACCAGATCCTCCTCGCTCGCCTTGTACAAAAATCAACTCAGTCAGGCGCAGTGGCTCATGCCTATAATCTCAGCACTTTGGGAGGCCGAGGCGGGTGGATCACCTGAGGTCAGGAGTTCAAGAGCAGCCTGGCCAACATGGTGAAACCCTGTCTTAAAATTTAAAAACAATAAATCAACTGAAGATGGATCAAAGACTTAATCTGAGAGCTGAAACCCTGGAGATTCTAGAAGATAACATTGGAAAAACCCTTCTAGACATTGGCTTAGGAATAGACTTACTGACCAAGAACCCAAAAGCAAATGCAACAAAAACAAAGTGAAATAGATGAAACTTAGTTAAACTAAAAACCTTCTGCACAGCTAAAGAAAGAATCAGGAGTCAGGAGACAACCACACAATGGGAGAAAGTCTCAGCAATCTACACATCTGACAAAGGAATGTCCAAGGAACTCAAACAAATCATCAAGAGAAGAATCCCATCCAAAAGTGGGCCAAGGACATGAGTAAACAGTTCTCAAAAGAAGATATAGAAGTGGCCAACAAACGTGAGAAGTGCTCAGCATTAGTATTACCAGAGAAATGCAGATCCAAGCCACTCCTGCAGCTACAGCCATGATCAAAAAGTGAAAAACAGGCCGGGCTCAGTGGCCGACGCCTGCCATTTCAGCACTTTAGGGGGTCAAGGCAGGTGGCTTGAGCGCAGGAGTTCGAGACCAGCCTGGGCAACATGGTGAAACCCCGTCTCTACTAAAATACAAAAAATTAGCTGGGCATGGTGGCGCGTGCCTGTAATCCCAGCCACTCAGGAGGCTGAGGCAGGAGAATTGCCTGAACCCAGGAGGCGGAGGTTGCGGTGAGCCGAGATCGCGCCATTGCACCCCAGCCTGGGTAACAAGAGCGAAACTCCGTCTCAAAAAAAAAAAAAAAAAACAAAAAGAAAATGTAGTGTATATACCGTGAAATACTCCTCAGCCATGAAAAGGAGTGACATAATGGCATTTGCAGCAACCGGGATGGAATTGGAGAGCATCGATCTCAGTGAAGTAACTCAGGAATGGAAACCTGTGAGTGAGTGTTCTCACTCACAGGCGGGAGGACCCAAAAGGCGTAAGAATGACACAGTGGACTTTGAGGATTCAGAGGAGAGGGTGGGGGGCCATGAGGGGTAAAAGATTACACATGGAGTACAGTGTACACTGCCCGTGTGGTGGTGAAACAATCTCAGTAACCACAACTAAAGAGGTATCATGTAACCAAACACCATCTGTTCCCCAAAAACCTATTGAAATCGCATATAAGATAAAGGGCTAACGAAAAGGAACCACGGTTGACTATAAAATGGCCGATGTGAAGAGGTGTCTGGTTTTGTGGCTAGCCTGGTAATACAGTCATTGTAACATGGAGACCCACTAAAAGAGCCACAAAGGCTAGAAAACCAGCCGCGTCCAGCAGCTCATGTCTAATCCCAGCACTGAAAGGCTGAGGCGGGAAGATGGCCTGAGGCCAGGACTTTGAGACAAGCCTGGGCAATATAGGGAAACCCCTCTCTCTTTAAAAAATACCAGGCATGGTAGTGCACACGTGTAGTTCCAGCTGCTCGGGATGCTGAGGTGGGAGGATCACTTGAGCCAAGAGTTCAAGGCTGCAGTGAGCTAGAATCATGCCACAGCACTCCAGCCTGGATGACAGAGTGAGACCCTGTCTCCTAAAAAAAAAAAAAAAAAGATTAGAAAACCTGCCAAGCTTGCCATCCACCATTTAGCCTGCAAACCCACTGTTAGCTGCTCACATAAACACATCACGTGTTCCTTTACCCTGAGAAATTTCCTTGATGTATTCAGTGGGAGTGTTTGGAGCAAGAGCAGAACCAGCCACCATAGAAAGTAAGCTTTCTGTAGCAGTAAAATCAGGGGACAGATAAGTACCGTGTTCAGTTTGATTCAGCCTCACATGCCAGCCTGCAGCATGGGCAAAGAGGAGAGCTAGAGCTGCGTGCTGTTCCTTTAAATGTTTCTGTTGAGGCTGGGCACAGTGGCTCACGCCTGTAATCCAAGCACTTTGGAGGCCACGGCAGGCGGATCACTTGAGGTTGGGCGTTCAAGACCATCCTGACCAACATGGTGAAACCCCATCTTTAAAAAAAAATAAAATAAATAAATAAATGTTTCTGTTGAGCACGAACATTCTCATCTGCCTTTTGGAGGGTGGCTTTTATCTGCCTGAAGCCCTGGCTTTCTGATTGGCTACAAAATCCAAAATGTTCACCCACTTATGGGTTAGCTTCCATCCCATACAACCAGCACCCACTACGGCCAACAGCAAACCCCCAGGACCCCCACTGAAACCTTTCCTCAGTGGAAACCAAATTGTCTTCATCGAATTTCAGTTATGACCTTTTTGGCCGCTGATGATGGGAGGTAGTATCCCTTCCTCAGGGAAAGTCGTTTGGAAGGCAGGAGTGGACCAGACCAGTTAGCAAGATTTGAACCAGTGAGGAGGCAGGCCAGAGTAAACAAATTCTCCGCAGACCCGATACGGGCCCGTGGAGGCCGAAAAAGAAGAACACTTAGTGGAATTTGAGCAGAGGCCAGTTGCATTTTTTCACCCACAGGCTGGGTGCGGTGGCTCACGCCGCACTTTGGGAGGCCAAGGCAGGCAGACCACCTGAGGTCAGGAGTTTGAGACCAGCCTGGCCAACATGGTAAAACCCCATCTCTATCAAAAAATACAAAAATTAGCTGGGTGTGGTGGCACATGTCTGTAGTCCCAGCTACTGGGGAGGCTGAGGCAGGAGGTTTGCTTGAATCAGGGAGGTGGAGGTTGCAGTGAGCCGAGATTGTGCCTCTGTACTCCAGCCTGGGCAACAGAATGAAACTCAGTCTCAAAAAAAAAAAAAATCACCCACATATCTGCCTAGCTCCTGAACAGGTGCAGTAGGAAACGTACTTTTTTGTGTCTCTTTTATAGCATACTGTAAACGTGCTTGGAAGCACAATATACCTTTTGTAGGCCTCATTTGGTTAGGGTTTCTGTATGTGATTCGGTTCTTAACTAACTGGAAAGGACAGCGTGCTATTTCCAGTGAATATAGAAAAGCATCGGCAGGCTAGGAGTGGTGGCTCACGCCTGTAGTCTCAGCACTTTGGGAGGCTGTGATGGGCAGATCACTTGAGATCAGGAGTTCGAGACCAGCCTGGCCAGCATGGCAAAACCCCATCTCTACTAAATACAAGAATTAGCTGGGCATGGTGGCAGGTGCCTGTAATCCCAGCAACTTGGGAGGCTGAGGCAGGAGAATTGCTTGAACCTGGGAGGTGGAGGTTGCAGTGAGTCTAGATCCCGCCATTGCACTCCAGCCTGGGTGACAGAGTGAGACGCCATCTCAAAAAAAAAAAAAATTATTAGCAGGGATGTCAAGAATATCAGGATAGAACAGGCATGGTTGATCATGCCTGCAACCCTAGCTCATGGGAGGCCGAGTTGGGCGGATCGTTTGAGCCCAGGAGTTTGAGACTAGCTTGGGCAACACAGCAAGACCCCATCTTTTCAAAAAATTAGCAGGGCTTGGTGCTGCACCACTGTAGTCCCAGATAACTGGGAGGCTGAGGTGAGAGGGTCACCTGAGCCCAGGAGGCCAAGGTTGCAGTGAGCTGAAATCATCCCACCGCACTCCAGTCTGGGCAACAGAGTGAGACCCTGTCTCAAAAAAAAAAAAAAAAAAAAATCAAGGATAGCTTTCCACTCTCCTTTGGGGTGACTTTTTTTTTGAGGTGGAGTCTCCTTCTGTTTCCCAGGCTGGAGTGCGGTGGTGCAATCTCGGTTCACTGCAACCCCTGTCTCAAGGGGTTCAAGCAATTCTCCTGCCTCGGCCTCCCGAGTACTTGGGACTGCAGGCGCGCACCACTACACCCAGGTAATTTTTGTATTTTTAGTGGAGACAGGGTTTTGCTATGTTGCCCAGGCTGGTCTCGAACTCTTGACCTCAGGTGATTCACCTGCCTTAGCCTCCCAAAGTGCTGGGATTACAGGCATGACCTACCATACCTGGTCCAGGGTGACTCTTTTTTTTTTTTTTTTGAGACAGAGTTTCACTCTTGTTACCCAGGCTGGAGTGCAATGGCACCATCTCGGCTCACCGCAACCTCCGCCTCCTGGGTTCAGGCAATTCTCCTGCCTCAGCCTCCTGAGTGGCTGGGATTACAGGCACGCGCCACCATGCCCAGCTAATATTTTGTATTTTTCGTAGAGACGGGGTTTCACCATGTTGACCAGGATGGTCTTGATCTCTTGACCTCGTGATCCACCCGCCTCAGCCTCCCAAAGTGCTTGGATTACAGGCTTGAGCCACCACACCTGGCCAGGGTGACTCTTACTGAGAACGTGGAGAGGCAGTGGCATCAGCGGAAGTACTTCCTGATTTGGGGGGGCATTAGCCCACAGACTCAACAATTTCTCTGGTTTCTTTACAGAGCATAAGCCTGCGCTAAAGCCATCCACAAATTATAGGCTCATGGATTCTCGTGTAAGGAAAGGAGAGAGATTAAGACAATAGGTAATAAAGAAAAAAGGAAAAAAGAAGGCTTTTGTGATGACAGAGAAGTCTCGATCTGTGGCCTTGGGAAAGCGGCCCACCTCCAGGGTCCCATCTGCATCTAAAGAAAAAGACCGCGGAGGTCTCCAACACATACAGTTCCAGGAGCCTGGAGGGGCCCTTTTGAGTTATGAGATGTGAACCCAAGTTCTGAGGCCTCGAAGTTTTACTGCAGTGTGGGTGGTGAGAAGAACTTGGTCTCTTCCAAGGGAGTTCAGGGGCAGTCTCTCTCTGATGCAGCTGCCAGAAGACCTAAGCTCCAGGTTGTCGATTCTGAAAGGTTTGATTGTCCTGGTCAATGGTGAAAGTATGCTTTGTCACAATGGGCTAAAGTCTTGCAATATTTAGTCAGAGTTTAGGAGGGAGGAGACAGGTGAAGTTCTATTATTAGACATATTGGCCTTCCAATAGCTATTTTATAAGGGATCAATGTATTTTCCGGTGGGAGTGGATCTGCTGTCCATCAGTTGGTAATACCTTTGGCCAAAGCACTCTGATTGATTCTGTTAGTTTTGCCAATGTCGGCCTGCCCAGTCTCCTTGAACTGCAACAAACCCAACATCAAAAAGGTACTGCCTGAGGCCTCCAGCTGAGTCCAATCCAGTGGGTTATCAGAACCAACTTGATCCAGGACCCAGTCCAGCCTTGTAATTGCTCAGATAAACTTGGAAACTTTAAAACACCTATTTGTGGAGCTCAGAATCGGAATGAGAACTCGTCCATGACCCCAGTTCCTGCAAGAAATCTGGTACCATGGGCCCTCGTAGGTATCTTCCCTGGGCCACTCTTTGACAGTGAAACAGGCTGGGCGCGGTGGCTCACGCCTGTAATCCAAGCACTTTGGAGGCAAAGGCAGGCGGCTCACCTGAGGTTGGGAGTTCAAGACCAGCCTGACCAACATGGTGAAACCCCGTCTTAAAAAAAAAAGGACAATGAAACACTTGAGGCTTATAGTTGCTCAGGAAGGTGCCAGAGTAAAGAATTAACCATGTGTGAATGACAAGACTTAAAATGCCCATAGTTTAAAATCTTATGACTTGGGAGGCTGAGGCGGGAGGACAGTCTGAGCCCAGAATGTGGAGGCTGCAGTGAGCTGTGATCACACCACTGTACTACAGCCTGGGTGACAGAGCAAGACCCTGTCACTAAAAATCAGTGAACCAATCAATTGATCCCTGGTAGGGCACGTTGACTCACACCTGTAATCCCAGCACTTTGGGAGGTAGAGGTGGCAGGATTGCTTGAGGCCAGGAGTTCAGACCAACATGGACAGCATAGCAAGACCCTGGTCTCTACTAAAAAATAAAAAGAAATTAGCTGGGCATGGTGGTGCCCACCTGTAGTCCCAGCTACTCAGGAGGCTGAAGCAGGAGGACCACTTGAGCCCAGGAGTTTAAGGTTGTAATGATTTACCATGGTAACACTGCACTCCAGCCCAGGCGACGAAATGAGACCGTCTCTAAAAATGAATGAATAAACGAACATGCGTGTTAGGTTTGCATGTGACCCTCGAAGTTCATGTATTAGAAATGTAGTCCCCAGTGCACCAGTGTTGAAAGTGGGACTTTTAGGAAGCAGAGCCCTCACGGACTGACTGATGGCATTACAGCTGTAGTGGGCTCCTTCTCGAGGGAGTGGGTTTGGCTTCCTTCCCTTCCCTCTCTCTCTGGGGCGTGCTCACTTGCCCTTCCATCTTCCTCCGCGGGGGCATGTAGCAGGGAGGCCCCTGTCCCAGTGTGGGCCTCTAGACAGTGGGCTTCCCGGACTCCAGAACCGTAAGAAATAAATCTCTGTTCTTTATAAATGATCCAGTCTGGGGTATTCTGCTACAGCAGCACAAAATGGCCCAAGACAATGTTCTTCTTGACTAATAATAAAATAAATACAATGAAAAGAGTGAGGTAGCATTTTTGCTCATTGAAGATAAAACTTAGTGGCACCCCCATATACAATGGCAGGTAAAAGCAGCATTTTATTACTACACATTCGTGTGTGTGCTTACTATAAGATCAGTCTAATCTCAGCACTTTGGGAGGTCAGGGTGGGCAGTTCACAAGCTTAGGAGATCGCCAACATGGTGAGACCCCTCTCTACTAAAATACAAAAAATTAGCCGGGTGTGGTGGCACAAACCTGTAGTCCCAGCTACTCGGGAGGCTGAGGTAGGGGAATTGCTTGAACCCAGGAGGTGGAGGTTGCAGTGAGCTGAGATCATGCCACTGCACTCCAGCCTGGTGACAGAACAAGACTCTGTCTCAAAAAAAAAAAAAAAAAAAAAAAAGATCAGTCAGGCCAGGTCGGTGGCTCATATCTGTAATCCTAGCACTTTGGGAGGCCGAGGCGGGTGGATCACCTGAGGTCAGGAGTTCACGATCAGCCTGGCCAACATGGCAAAACCCCATCTCTACTAAAAATACGAAAATTAGCCAGGCATGGTGGTGGGCACTTGTAATCCCAGCCACTCAGGAGGCTGAGGCAGGAGAAGTGCTTGAGCCAGAGAGGTGGAGGCTGCAGTGGGCTGGGTGCACTTCAGCCTGGGTGACAGAGCAAGACTCCGTCTCAAAAAAAAAAAAAGATCAGCGGATGAGAATCCCCCAGTTACACACTCTACTTGGCTAGGTGTTAGCAGGATAGGGCTGTGCTGTCATACAGCCCCCACTGCGCCATGACGGGGACCCCCAACGGCAACTCTGCTCCCTCCCTGGGCTCACCAGTGCAGGAGGCCGCCAAGAGGTGCTCCCTGACCGGTGTGCACAGACCTGACCTGGTAAAATGCTCTTTTCCCTGTCAATACCACACTTATGGGGGTACTGGGTGTCCCTGTGACAACAGGGACCTGCTGTCGTGCTGCACAGAAATATGTCAATCCCGAGGCACAAGCTCGTATCCCGCTGACTTACTGACCAGCTAAAACTGGGCATCTAAATTATGAGTGTGTTTCAGATTTAGTTTCTACTTTTCATCAGATTTATGAACTCCTTTTTTCTTTTCTTTCTAGAATCAGAGTCTTGCTTTGTTACCCAGGCTAGAGTGTAGTGGCACAGTCGCAGCTCACTGCCACCTCAAACTCCTGAGCTTAAGTGATCCTCCCGCCTCAACCTCCCAAGTAGCTGAGACTACAGGTGTGCACCACCACACTCAGATAATTTAGTTTTTGTAAAGATAGGGTCTTGCCATCTTGCCCAGGCATGTCTCAAACTCCCAGGCTCAAGGGATCCTCCTGTCTTGGCCTCCCAGAGTGCTGGGATTGCAGGCAGGAGCCACCACATTGGACACGTGCACATAATCTAAACAGCTACCTAGTTTTACAAGGTTTCTTTGTATTTCCCTACAAAATACAGCAGTTCCCTGTGTTCGAATCGCAGGACGCAACTGCCTTCAATTTCAGCTTGTTGTTTTGGTTTCAGCTCCAGATCCCTGAAAAGCATTCTTAGCTTGCTATTCCCTGCCCTCCGGTATCCTTATTATTCATCTTTGACAGGTCAGTCGTCACAGTTTCCACTGTGAGACCGCACAAACTCTCTCATACCTGAGCCATGTAATGTGTCATGGTGACTTCCCTTCCTGCTCACTTGGTTCCGCCAGCGTTAATAAATGCTCTTCTAATTTTGCCCACTTTCTCTTTTATTACTAATTCAACTGCCAATTCTGCCAAATGTCCCACCCTCCCCCAGAGCATCTCAGTCCGTCAGACATTTTGCCAGCTCAGAATGGGCTCTGTGTGAGCCGGGGCCCGCCTTCAGCCTGCGGCCTCCCTTCACCAGGTTCTCTGCCCTTCTCTTTCGGCAGGATCCCTGCTTCCTGGATCCCACCACTTCCTCTTCCCTGGTGTACTCTGACGCACCACACCCTCGGGTCACTTCCTGAGAAAGGGGCCAGGGAGGTACATTTTTCGAGGACTTACCATTCTGAAATCCCCTCTTCCACCCTCACTCATGATTAACAGTTTGGCTGAGTGTAAAAATCTAGGCTAGAACCCATTTAACTTCAGAATTCTGGGAGCATACATTCATTGACTTCAACCATTAGTTGTGTTGTTGAGACGTCAGAAGACATTCTGATCCTGGCCATTTGTACAGGGTCTATTGTTTTTATTTCTGTTTTTGTTTGAGACGGAGTTTCACTTGTGTCGCCCAGGCTGGAGTACAATGGCACAATCTTGGCTCACTGCAACCTCTGCCTCCCGGGTTCAAACAATTCTCCTGCCTTAGCCCCAAAAGTAGCTGGGATTACAGGTGCCGGCTACCACGCCTGGCTAATTTTTTGTATTTTTAGTAGAGACGGAGTTTCACCATGTTGGCCAGGCTGGTCTGAAACTCCTGGCCTCAGGCAATCTGCCTGCCTTGGCCTCCAAAGTGCTGCGATTCCAAGTGTGAGCCACTGGTCCAGGCCGAGACCTAGTGTGTCTCTCTGGGTATTTGCAGGATCTTCTCCTTGTCTCCCATGTTCTGAAACCCCCTCTGATGTGCCTTAGGTACGTATTTATTTTCATTCTTGGTTCTAAGCATTCAACGGGTCCTTTCGATCCAGAAACTTGAGTTTAATTTCTCTTTCTTTTTTTTTTTGAGATGGAGTCTCACTCTGTCACCCAGGCTGAAGTGCAGTGGCTCACTCTCAGCTCACTGCAACCTCCGTCTCCCAAGTACAAGTGATTCTCCTGCCTCAGCCTCCCGAGTAGCTGGGATTACAGGGCTGTACCACCACACATAGCTAATTTTTTTTTTTTTTTGAGGCAGAGTCTTGCTCTGTTGCCAGGCTGGAGTGCAGTGGCATGATCTCGGCTCACTGCAACCTCTGACCCCCGGTTCAAGTGATTCTCCTGCCTCAACCTCCTAAACAGCTGGGATTACAGGCATGTGCCACCACACCCAGCTAAGTTTTGTATTTTTAGTAGAGATGGGGTTTCACCATGTTGGCCAGGATGGTCTCAGTCTCTTGACCTTGTGATCTGCCCACCTCGGCCTCCCAAAATGCTGGGATTACAGGCGTGAGCCACTGCGCCCAGCCGTGAATAGAAATTTTTAAAATCCCATCAGGCATATGCCTCTGACAAGTTTTGGTCCTTTTGTCTTTTTGTGGTGTATGTTTTGTTTTGAGACGTGGTCTCTGTTGCCCAGGCTGGAGTGCCGTGGCACGATCACAGCTCACTGTGGCCTCAAACTGCTGGGCTCAAGGATCAAGTGATCCTCCCACCTCAGCTCACCAAGCAGCTAGTGTGCACCACCATGCCCAGTGAATTATATTTGTATTTTGTATTTTTTGTAGAGATCATCTCAATGTACTGACCTCAGCCTCCCAAAGTGCTGGGATTAGAGGCATGAGGCACTGTGGCTGGCCTAATTTTTATACTTTTAGTAGAGACAGGGTTTGGCCATGTTGGCCAGGCTGGTCTCAAACTCCTGACCTCAAGTGATCTGACCACTCCAGCCTCCCTGGCATGAGCCACCACACCTGAGTTTAATGTCTGTGAAATGTTTTGGATTATTTATTTGGTGACTTTCTCCCCTCCTTGCTCTCCCTTTTGAGATGTATTATGTAGATCTTAGGTCTTCCAGACAGGTCATTCGATTCCTTTATCTCTTTCATTTTCAATTTTCTTTGTTTTTGAGACAGAGTCTCGCTATGTTGCACAGACTGGTCCCGAACTTCTGGACTCAAGTGATCCTCCCACCTCAGTCTCCTGAGTTGCTGGAATGACAGGCATGCACCACTGCACGGGGCTTTATTTTTAACTTTTTTCTCTAATTTCTTTTTTTTTTTTGAGACGGAGTTTCACTCTTGTTACCCAGACTAGAGTGCAATGGCCTGATCTCAGTTCACTGCAACCTCCGCCTCCTGGGTTCAAGCAATTCTCCTGCCTCAGCCTCCCGAGTAGCTGGGACTACAGGCGCGCACCACCATGCCCAGCTAATTTTTGTATTTTTAGTAGAGACAGGATTTCACTTTGTTGACCAGGATGGTCTCAATCTCTTGACCTCGTGATCCGCCTGCCTCGGCCTCCCAAAGTGCTGGGATTACAGGTGTGAGCCACCGCGCCCAGCCTACAAATGTCTTTAATACATGACAAAAGCAGCTGTGGCTTCTTTTCACTGAAGGCTGGAGAGGGGGGAGATCTGTTGAGGCCACCAGGGCCTGCAGGCCACGCACCAGGCTCTCCCCCTCGGGAGCTGTGGGGGCTTCTTGCTGTGCCTGTCCGTCCTCAGCTGCCATGAGCCACACCTACGCATCACTGGAGTTTGTCAGAGGTGCCAGGCTGACAAGTGCCCCTGGGTTCTCACTCCTCCCAGGTCCTTGGGATGCTGGCTGGGAGAGCCCTGCTCTGCTGACCCCTCACTCCTAAGGGGCTCGCAGAAGAGGCCGAGGGTCTGAGAGCTGGCTCCTTGGCCCAAGCCAGGGCTGTCCAAATTCTAAGGTCCCTCTGCTCCCACAGCAAGGCTCAGAATCTTCTAGAAGCCTCTCTCTGGGGCTGGGGTAGATGGGGAAATGGAGCAAGATGGAGAAAAATGATGTTCCTGCAAGGGCTCCTGGGGATGTAGTGGGTATGTCAGGCAGACCAGGGCCTGCAGGACTGGGCTAGGGGGCTGCTGGGGAAGGCAGCAGGTGGGGCAGCCGCACCTCGACTGAGCCTTTGGTGTGGCATATGAGGCCTGGGTTCGGGGGCATGGGGAGCCTTGCCCTCTGTCCTGGGAGCCACCAGAGCTGTCCCTCTCCTGGCACCCCACCCCAGGCAACCCCGGGTATCGGGGTCACAGCTCAGCCTCTCCGCTTATTCACGCATGCATGCCACATATATTTACTGAGCAGCTAAGCATTCATTCATGCATTCATTTATTCCACAATCACCTGAGGGCCCCCCCTGTGCAGCACTGCGCCCCACCCCGGAGATACTGAAACTGATCAGGTCACTGCCTATGATGTCCCGCCCACTCTCAAATGCTCCATCCGCAACCAAAGCCTCTCTGTTCCAGAGGCAGACCCATCCTCCCCACTGCTCAGGCCAAGGACTCCAGGTCCTCTTTAACTTTCCCTAACACCTACCTCGCCCCCAGCAGTTTGAGTTTCTTGTGGTTGCAGGAAAATGTACTTCAAACTCAGCGGTTTAAAACAACACAAAGTTGCTATCTGATACTTACAGAGGTCAGAGGTCCAACAAGAGCCACCCTGAGCTAAAGTCAAGGTGTTGGCAGGGCCAGGTTCTCTCTGGGGCTCTAGGGCAGAATTCATTCTTGGCGGTTTCCACCCCCTAGAGGCCACCTGCATTCCCTGGCTCGTGGCCCCTTCCTCCAGACTCAAAGTGTCAAGTCAGCCACAGTGGGTCACAGCCTTCTCACATTGCATTACTCTGGCCTTCTCTTCTGCCTCTCTCTTCCACATTGAAGGGCCCTGTGATGACACTGGGATCACCTGCAGTTCCAGGGCAGGCTCCCTATTTTAAGGGAAACTGATTAGCAACGCCAGTTCATCTGCTGCCCTTATTCCCCGTTGCCATGGAAGGTAACACATTCACAAATTCTGGGGATTCGGATGTGGATGTCTGGGAGAGCAGGGGTCGTGATTACGCTGATTCTGTCATTATTAGGAATTCTTGGCTCCACTTCAGAAGCCCCCCACACCTGTAGTCCCAGAGCTCAGGAGACTGAGGTGGAAGGATTGCTAGAGCCCAGGAGGTAGAGGCTGCAGTAAGCTGAAGTGGAGCCACGCCCTCCAGTCTGGGCAACAGAGCCAGACCTTGTCTCAAACAATAAAAATAGGCCAGATGCAGTGGCTTACACCTGTAATTCCAGCTCTTTGGGAGGGGCGGGGGGGGGGGCAGATCACTTGAGGTCAGGAGTTCAAGACCAGCCTGGCCAGC
>CM052650.1:2127132-2183093 GCA_028533165.1 Leontopithecus rosalia
ACACTCCTAGGAATCAGAACCCCTTCCCCTCCGGGATACTCCCCTGAACACACTCCCAGGAATCAGAACCCCTTCCCCTCCCCGGATACTCCCCTGAATACACTCCCAGGAATCAGAACCCCTTCCCCTCCCCGGATACTCCCCTGAATTCACTCCTAGGAATCAGAACCCCTTCCCCTCCCCGGATACTCCCCTGAATACTCCCCCAGGGTGCAGTGTGTTTGCAGCGAAGGTCAGGTTTACTGTATACATTGACACAGGACTGTTTGGAAGACGTCACTGAGTCTTGCCCCTCTGAGCAGCTGAGCCTTCAGGCAGTCACAGGCTGCAGACTCCTCAGGCGGGTTCGAAGCTGGCAGGGGCCTGGTTGTAGCCACCTGGGCGATTTCTGTGTCATTTCCTTTTTGTGTCCGTAAGTACTGCCTGCCCAAGTTGCTGGATGGAGCTCTCTGAGCCGCTGCTGGTTTGGGGTGCTGCCTAATTCAGGAATTATTTCATTGTTCAAATAAACTCTGCTAAATTTAATTTGTCTAAAGTTTTTCCTTTCTTTTCTTTTCTTTTTTTTTTTTTTGAGATGGAGTCTCGCTCTGTTGCCCAGGCTGGACCGCAGTGGTGCTATCTTGGCTCACTGCAACCTCCATTTTCCAGGTTCGAGCGATTCTCCTCCCTCAGCCTCCCGAGTAGCAGGGATTACAGGCATGTGTCACCACACCCAGCTAATTTTTGTGTTTTTAGTGGAGATGGGTTTTCACCGTGTTGGCCAGGCTGGTAAGTGGCTTTAGGGACAAGAAGATGTGAGGCCATGAAAAGCACCTGGGGCTGTACCCGGCACAGCAGGCACTCCGGGAGGCCGAGGCTCTGCACACCCCTGACTGGGCCTCACACCGTCCCAGGCCAGACCTCGCTCAGTTCTGCGTCAGCAGCCCCCGCCCCGACTCCTCTGCTGCCTCCTCAGTGTGATGGGAAAGTCCCCACCCCTTGGGTCCCGAGTCTTCACCCGCCAGCTCTGGGCTGGGTGGGGCAGCTCATCTTTCCAGCCTGACCCCCAGTCAGAGGTTGGCAGGAGCAGGAGTGCAGGCTGGAGGCTCAGAGGCAGGGCCGCCAGACCAGAGCCGTTCTGAGCTGCTGTGGTGGGCCCCAGGCTGCGCACATTAGGGGTGCCCTTGGTGGAGAGGTGGCCCTGTAGGGCACCACGGTGTTGGGGGTTAGTCCATGAGAGTCCATGTAATCGGGCAGAGGGTGGCACTTTTGGCAGGGGGTGTTCTCAGGGCTGTAGCTGGGGGCCTGGATGACTGGCCAGCCTGGTTCAGGGGACCCACACGTGTGGAATGGAGGCCAAGGTCCACTCCCGAGGAGGGAGAAATGCAAGTGGGGAGGGAGTGGGTCCTGGGCACTGGGCTGGGCAGGTGGCTGAAGGCCTGGTGAGACCCCTTCAGAACCCACCTGAGGCCAGGTGGAGCAGGTAGTTCTGGGTGCCCGGTGGGGTAAGTCCCTCGTTCACTCCTGCTGAGGCAGCTCCCTCAAGTCTCTTCTGGGGTCCCCTCTCCCGGGAGCCGTCCCAGGCTCACTGCTCCCCTGTTCCTTCTGCCTCTGGTCCTGAGGGGCTTTGCTGCCAAGCAGGCCACCTTGCACTGGCTGGGGAAGGACTGGCCGCCCCTCCTGACCCTGGGCTGGGGTGATAGGTGGGGACCCCTTGGGGTGACGTGGGAACCCCACCACTGTTGAAGGCCACAGCTTCCCCTTCCCAAGCCCCACATGGCTTCCCCTTCCAGACCTCAGTGCATTCCCGAAGGTCACGTGGCTGGCAGGGGGCGGTGGTGGGGGTGGGGGTTGCCAGGAGAGGGGGTGTTCTGGAGGGTGGCGGGTGGGGCAGGCTGTTGTGTACAAACAGCCGCCACCCACGGCACTCAGGGGCCGGAAGTGGGCCCCGGAATAGAATGGGCTGCTTTCAAGTTCCAAATTTGTCTCCGGGGGTGAGAGCAGGGTGGATGCAAAAATAGAAGAGCCAGTTCGTGCGTGGGTCCTGTGTCCTCCACCCACAGACCTGGTGTTACAAAATAGAGCTTCCTAGTAGGACCTGCCTGACACCTCGTTTTATGTAGAAAATTGACTCAAGCAAACCTCAGGGGACAGAGCCAGCAGCCGACCTGGGTTAGGAGTGTGGCGGCCAGGGCAGGGCAGGCCAGCCTGGGGAGTGCTGGTGGCCCGGGGGCGCTGGCTGGCCCTTGACCTGGTGTGAGCTCTGGCTCCATTTCCCTCTCTCCGCCTTCCAGGGCTGTGCCCCTGCCAGGAGAGTCCTCCCAGGTTGTGGCAGCCCAGCTCTGTCCCACTGTGCCCAGAGAGCCTTCGCCAGCCTTCATCAGCTCTCAGGCTGCTCAGGAAGCCAGCCCTGTCCCAGGCACGAGGGGCAGTGGGTGAGCTGGCGCTGGGCCCCGCCCTCCGCAGGCTCACTGAGGGCAGCTGGCCAGAAGCCCACAGGCTGGGGCCGCCGCTGAGGGTGCTTTCTGAGCAGGCCCCGTGCTGGACCATCCTGGGGACCAGAGCAACTGAAAGAGGCCTTCCTGGGGCTGGGGCTGGGGCTGGGGCTGCGGTGGTGAGGAAGGCCGGTTCTGGGCAGTGTGGTGGGTGAGACCTGGGATGTAGATGGGCGACTGGGCATGACTGTGGGGGTCTGGGGAGGTCCCTGGGGTAATGCTACTGAGCTGGCTTTCCCGGGATGACGCTGGAGGGCAGTGGAGGCAGAGGGGAGGCCAGCGTGCATCGACTCTGGCTTGGGGTCTGGCTGAGACCTGAGCAGGCCTCCATGCCTCCCTGCTCACCCAGCACACACGTCCTACAATACCATCCACCACCCACTGCTCTCCCTCCAGCCGCGGACTGCTGCTTTCCCCTTCATTCAGCAAAGGAAAAACCACTCCCCATCCCACCCAGGGCAACATGTGAGACAGCCAGGCTTGGCTGGGATGCAGAGATGGCCCAGAGCCTGGGGGGCAGCTCCTGTCCAGCCTATCTTCCTGCCAGAGTGCCTGCTGCCAGCCCAGCCTCCTGGAAGAGATGCCAGCTCCCAGCCCTGTCCTCAGACCCAGCCTGACACTTGCGTGCGAGGCCCAGCCCTCCTCCTCAAACTCCTCTTCCCACAAGCCACGTCCTCCCCACACCCTCCTCTGCCCCTCCCTCCAGGGTTGGGCTGTGTGGCCTGGGAACTATGTGGGATGGCTCCAAATAGTCTCCCCCAGGGAGTGGAGATTGGGGGAGGTAGGGGGGGACCTGTCCCCTCCTGTCCCCAAGGAAGCAGGTGGGCAGCCTGTGGCCTTGGCTTTACGTAGGAATTGCCTGCCCTAGTGAGGTGGCCTGGTGAGGTGGTACACAGTATCACCATGGGGCCACTGCTGGGGACAGGGAGAGGCTAGAGGGCAGGGTTCATGCTTCCAAGGTCCTCTGGACATGGGACCCAATTGGCAGCTCTGCCCAAAACCTGGCTAGGATGGGCACAGTGGCTCACGCCAGTAATCCCAGCACTGTAGGAGCCGAGGTAGGCGGATCATTTGAGCCCAGTAGTTTGAGACCAGTGTGAGCAACATGGTGAGACCCTATCTGCCACTGCCCTCCAGCCTGGGCAACAGAGAGACCTGATCTCAAAACAAAAACCCTACCTAAGCCCTTCCTTGGGGCTGCCCCTTGAGGCCTTTGTTCATTCGCCAACCAAGCACTGGGAGTCTGATGCGTGACTTAGGTTCCCCGGGAAGCAGAGCCCAGACCAAGGGAAATGAGGTCCCCAGGCACACCCGGCAAGGGTGATGTAGGGGCGGGCACGGCAAGTGCAAAGGCGCTAAGGCGGGAATGCGCCTGCGGAGCTGGAGGAGACGGGGCCAGTGCGGCCAGCGCAGAGCAGGCAACGGAGACAGGACTCAGGGCGCAGGTTGGTGGCGCAGGCTTGGTCTGGGCCCTGCCCATGCAAGGACAGAGGGCATTTGCCTTGGGGGAGGTGGAAGCTATGGTCAGTTCTGAGTGAAGAGACATGGCCTGACTCACACCGTGACTGGACCCCTCTGGTGTGACATGGACACTGCCAGGCGAGGGCAGGAGAGGGAGGATGAGGCAGGCAGGGGCTGAGGGGGCGGGATTCCAGGGGCACTTTGCCGGTAGAACCTTCAGGGTGGACAGGACGTGGGGTGAGAGGAGAGGCATAAATACAGAGGACTCCAGGTCTTGCTGGCCAGGAAGGAAGAAGAGACTTGGAGGGGTCCCTGGCGCATAAAGCCCCCTGCTGGGAGGCCTGTGACCCTGAGGCCAGCGGCAGGTCTCGCCCTCCCCATCCTAACCGCCAACCTCGTCCTCAGCAGGGCCCTGCCCCACCCCCAGGCAGCAGCTGCCTCTGCGGCTTCTGGATCTTGCCAAATCAGCAGCGTGGCCGTTGGCACACAGGGACGGGTGTGGCGGGGACCTTTGTGGTTGGGGCATCACCATGGGCTTCTACCACCAACATGCCCTGCGGAGGCCTGCTCTACAGCTCCCCGCCAGCCTGGGGTCCTCGCCTCACCTCTGCTCACCTGCCCTGCACACCCTCCCAGTAGGAGAAGTCAGCTTCCTCACCGGCGCCGGCCCTGTGAGCTCCTGCAGGAACCCCTGCGTGCCCCAAGGCTCTGGCCTCAGCCTCCCGCAGCTTCTTGCTAGGATGGGCTGCTGGTAGCTGCCGTGAGGCCCTAACTAGGATTCCTTCCTCCCACACCCTGGGGTTGGACTGGTGAGGGAGAAGGGGAGTACCACAGGGTGTCAAATTTTCTCCAAGGTGGAGGCTGCACCCTGTTCCCCGTTTGGACGAGGTGCCCTGCACAGAGGTGGACTTGCATTACTGGGGCGCTGGTCTGTCCAGTCTGTAGTGACTCTGCTCCATCAGCTCTGGGCCTGGCATCCAAGGCCAGCCCTGCACACCCTGCCCTGCAGTCGGGCCCTGGCGAGGCGGCACCCACCTGCAGCTTTGCTCCACCCTGCTCCTGGTTTCTGCCCCGCCCCCTGCTGCCCCTCAGGGAACGGGACACTTGCTGTCACCCAATGGCACCTGCTCATTTGTCCATTTGCTCCTCCCATGAGCCACAGGGTAGGGACTTCGCTGTATCATCTTGGGGTTCCAGGGGTCTGGTGTGGGGCCAGGCGACTCTTTCACGGAACTGAACATCAGGGATATCAAGACGTCCAGCCCCAGGGTCATGAGTGTTCTGTCAGGAGCCCCATCCCGGCCCAGCCTGGAGCCTCCTCTGCATGGGGCCTCTTACAAGAGTGAGGCAGCCCCATGGGGTGTGGACAGCAGCAGCACTGAGCACAGGATAGGGCTGAGCCCCACGATGGCTGTGTTCCTACCCCTTCCTCCTGCCCAGGAAAAGGTGAGACAGCCTATGGTGTGGGGTGGGCAGAAGAGCTGCAGGCTACCTGAGGCTGGGACGAGCAGCTGAGACCTGGGCAGCCAGGCCCAGGAGACCTACAGATGGAGATGTGAGCAGGCACCCTAGCGGGGGAGCGCCCCAGGCGGCCAGCACCCATCTCCTCCGTCGCTGGGGTCTAAGTTCAGCCCTGAGAGCTAGGCCACTGGGGCAGAGTCACAGCCCCAGTGTCGGGGTGAGGGGTGGCCCTGGGCCGGGTAGGGTGTCTGCTTGCTCTCATGCCCCACCCACTGTCCTGCTGCCTCCCGGGTAGAGGCTCTCCTCCATTTCACAGATGAGGAAAAGGGCCCGTTGTCTGAAGACTGTCCTGTACCCTCCCCTGCTTTGTCCCTTCCTCTCCAGCGGCCATGCCTTGGTCCTGGTTACTTCCTGGTTGGCACCGGTCCCTCCTCTCTGTCTGGACTCTGGGCCTGTACACCTAGTTTTCTGGTTCCTCCTACTTGCTCCCCTCCGCAGTTGACCTCTCTGGCCCAGGTGTGTCTCTCCCACAGGGAGGACAGCTATTGCGGCCAGGGATCCCCTTTCTGAGGCCTGGGACCCACTGCTGGGCAGCTCGGGGACAAGTGGACAGTGACTCAGCCCACACTCAGTCCAGCTGCAGCCCTGGGCAACTGCTTGGCCTGGCAATGTCTCCCGGAGGCCCTCAGGTATCTTACCCCGTAGGACCCAAACCCAGTCCTCCACCTGCTGCATGGCCAGCCCTGGACACCCCTGCCCCTGCCTGATTTGGAGCAGCCCGTCCAGCCCCTGTTACTGCTGCCTGATGGACTCTGGCCCCTTGCACACAGCACAGAGGTCAGACAGGGCCAGGTCACCACCACCCACCTCCGGCTCCCTTGGGTCCCCAGCAAGAATCTGTGCTCCTTCTGTTCACAGCTTTCTGGGCCCTGGGACCTGGCGTCCAGTCCCTACTCCTCATGGGGAGGAGCCCCCCATGCTCCAAGCAGTTGACCCCCACAGTGGGGGACGCCGCTCAACCTCCAGCTCTGCAGTCCCTGCCTGGTCTCCACCTACCTGGCCGAGGGCTCCCCAAGGAGGCCATTTCCTCCCAGGAAGCCCCCTGCTCTCCTAGCCCCCGGCCCTTCACCGAGGAATCTGGGTCTATAGGTCTAGCATTAGGCGGCAGTCGGGAGAGGGTGATGGTGGAGGAAAGGCAGCCTCAGAGGAGGCCGAGTGAAAAGCACCCGGTCTCCTTCGCCTCCCAGCCTCCTGGAAGACCTCTGAGCCACTGGGGTCCAGACCTGGTCCAAGGCGAGGTCGGAAGTGGCTGAAAAGTACCCTGGAGGCCAGTTGGAAACAGACAAGGTTCCCTGGTGCCAGGCAAGCCCCCTCTGCCTCCTCCGCTCCTGTCTTGGCCTGGGCCAGAGTCGCACCCACGGGCAGGGGTGGGGTGACCCAGGATCAGGACCCCGGGGTTGGGGGAGTGGACAGCGCCTTTTCCATCTAGCTCGCTGGGCACGGGGCTGTCACAGGGAGGGACACGCAGGAGGAACAGTCAGGCTGCCTCGCTCACCGGCCGGTACTGAGCGCCTCCTGCGGACCTGGCGCCTGAGCCCCCAGGGGCCTCCTCCCACCACGTGCAGTCCCCGCCCACCCTGAGGTCCCCGCCCGCCCCACGCTCCACTCGAGGACTGCGGGAGCGGCGGGGGAGAGGCGGTGCCGGCCCGGGGCGGGGCCAGGAGGGCGGCCGGGGCGGGACGGAGCTGTGGGCGGCGGGCAGCGGGCCCGGCGGGAGGGAGCGCCTGGCTGCCCAGCCGCGCAGCCGCCTCCACCCAGGGCCGGCGGGCCAGGACAGCGCTCCGCGGGTAAGACTCCGCGGCGGGTCTCGGCAGTCTGGCGGGGGTCTCGGGGGTCTCGCCGGGTCTCCGGGGGTCTCGGGGGAATCTCGGGGCTTCGGCAGGTCCTGGTGGGTCTCGGGGGTCCCGGGTGAGCAGCGGCCTCTCCGGGCCCCCGGGCCTCCGCGTCCTCGCCGCGGGGCGCACGGGGCCTGGCACGGGGGTGGGGGGGCGCTGCCGAAGGGAGCGCGGGCCGGGTGTCCCTTTCCTGGGGTTCGGAGATGACCGGCGATGTGACGCGTCTGTTTCGCCTCCTTCGTGCCCCTCCGGCCCCGCAGCGGGGCCCGCGGCCGCTCTTCACGGAGAGCGAGAAAAGCAGCCCACTGACGCTGATTCACACTGAAGTGTGAGTGACTGATATCCGGGCGTCTGCGACTCTCCTGGGCGACAGGGAATCTCAGCGGATGGCAGAAGGACTGGGGGAGTTAGGGGCCGGGGACAGCCCCTTCCCCTGCAGCCCAGCACTTTCCCGCTGCTCTGGGCCTCTGCGCCTGGTGCCTGCCCTCTGTGAGCACCTCCTGTCCCCTCTCTGCGCCTCAGTTTGCTCATCTGCCAACACTAGGGACAGCTGTGCCTCCTGGTCTAGCGGCCACACTTAAGTCCTTCCAACTGGCTGTGGCCAGGGGTGGGTGCTCCGTGTGGGCTGCTGGGGTGGCCGTGTGGACAGCCTGCCTGGACGACACGTGTGTGACCCTGCAGGTGACACAGGTTGGTGATGAAACGTGTGGAATTCTTTCCACAACCGCCTGAAGGCAGGGCTGATGGTCACCTCCTGACGGAAGCAAGACTGTGGGTTCAGGTCAGCCCTGCACCAACTCCCTGTGCCTGGGTGAGCCGCTGCCCTCACTGGCTGGGCTCCACCCGCTCCTGGTTCTTCCCACTCTGTCCATTGTGTCCTTTACCCAGACACCCTCGAGGGGCCCTGCTGGAGCCCGTCTCAGGGCCCCACTCCCAGCACGCCACTCCTGGCAGGACAGGGGGCCGGGGACAACGGCTGCAAGGGAGTGAGGACGCTGTCCACACCCTCTCCCTGCCAGGCTCCCACTGTCTGTCTCTGTGCCCGCATGGGGCACACACTGGAGGGGGCAGGCAGAAGGAAGACAGGTAGGCAGCCATGCCCAGGAACTCGCAGCCAGGACCAGCTGGGGAGAGGGGTGTGACAGGGAGCCTGGCGTTTCGGGGAGTCCCCAGGCCTCCAGGGTCATGGGGAAGCCCACCAAGGAGGCTGGCTTGGAGAGGCACAAAGAGGGAGGGCAGGCTCTGGGCCGGCCTCGGCCCTTCCTGACCACATGGACAGAGGAAGCAGGGCACTGAGTCAGCCTGAGCTCCACAACCCCCGCACACGAGCAGGCCCACAGACGGGAAGCCCAGGGGCCGGGAGAGACACGTTGGCCAGCCTTGGTTTCTAAGGTGCAGGGAGAAAGGGCATGAACTCTGCTGGGGTCCTGGGTGTGAACTCAGATGTCACTACTTTCCCCTGTGTGATCATGGCCGGGAAGCTTCCCCCTGCCATGCCTCCATTTTATCATTCACAACCTGAAGGCTGTGAGCCACTTTGTGCCTTGTGGGTGACTGAGTGTCCATGATGGGGGATGGTGGTGGTGGCATGTGCTTGGTATTCGGTAACAGTGGGTCGCTGGAGGTGCTTTCTCTGGCCCTTGGGGCTGCTGTATGTCCTGGCTTGACAGCAGGAACAGTGGGAACCCCTCTGCTCAGGTGGGGTTGGGGCAGGGCCTGGCCTGGAGAGGCCTGGGGTAATCGTCAGGCTCCCGGGTTCCTGCCCACACTGGTCTCCTGGGCAAAGGCCTGAGTCCATCAGGAGTGGCTAGCGTTGGGCAGCCCCTGGGTCTTCCTGGGTTCTGTCCTCAGAGCTTCCTCGTGGGGACACCCCGGGTCTGTGACTGTGTGGCAGGCTCTGCCCTCCTCACTGTCTGGCCTCTATAAGCACGTGAGTATATGGTTCTTAATAACCCGGGTGGCTTGGGCATCACTGTGCAGCCTGGGCGAGTGAGAACAAGGGCAGGCTGGCAGGGAAAAGACTTGGCATTTGCCAGACGGTGCGAGCTGCCCCACCCCAGGCGCAATGGGGTGGCTCTAACCCCATGGGCCAGTGAATGCAGGGCGTGCAGTCAGGAGGAGGGCTCTGAGCCCTGGGAGGCAGCCGTGCAGGTACAGACAGACTGAGCCAAAAGTGGGCGGGGGGGGGAGTGGGGAGGGGAGTGGCAGACCAGTTTGACGGGAGAAGCCTGTGCACACCAGGTGAGGGCATGGAGGGGCTGGGAGGCGAGGAGAGGGGCCACACAGACCCTGGAATCCTTCCTCCAGGATAGGTGGCCCCTCCCCAGAGGCCTCTGCGTTCTTTCATCCAGGGGCTGGAGACAGTCCCACGTGTGGGCTGCAAGAGTCCCAGAGGGAATAGTGAGCATTTTGGGCTCATGGGCTGGCCCTGCTCCCCGGGGCACTGGAACCCTCCTCACCAATCCTTGGCTGGTGCATTGGAGCCAGACAGGATGGGGCCGAGAGCAAGGCACTGCCTCTCGGCCATGGGCCAGGACACCTGAGCCTCATAGGTGAATCGTGAATTGCACTTCCCGACCCTCAGTTTCCTCTTCTGCAACATGGATGACGGAAGCCCCTGGCTCTGGGCCACACTGTTGGATTTGGGCTCTGTGCTGGGCCCTTGACTACAATCACACTTCGGGCTGATGCGAGAGAAGCGTGTGCCCAGGTTCGGAACTGGTGGAGACCTGGGTCAGACAGGCGTCCAGGGTGAGGAGCTTGAGGTGGCACAGGCTCCCAGGAGGGGACACGGGGGTCCTCCCCCAGTCTCATCTCTTCTCCCCGGGCCCTGTAACCTCCAAGGCCATGAGAGCAGTCAGGCCCTGCTCAGCCTTCCTGTCCCGGGTGACAGAGCATGCTGGAACCACTGGCCCCAACACCAGAGTTGACTGGTGCTTTCTTCATGGGTTCCAGTCACATCTGGTCCATCTTTGCCAGCCGACCTCTGGGAAGAGTGTGGGCTCGGCCACCTAGAGCTGTGGCCTGGGGAGATCAGAGAACCCCCAAGGGGTTGGCAGAGCACCCTTGTGGTATCCAAACCCCCATCCCTGCAACGGAGCTGATTCCAACTCTGCTTCCTTGTGAGCCAGTTGTTTGCTGTGCACCTGCTGAGCCTGCTCCAGGCGGCTGGGTGGAATGTGGGGTGCCTGTCTGCTGGAGCCTGCAGAGGGAGGCCAGGTCCCCACCCCAGGGTCTGCCGGCTGGCAGGCAACACCCCCAGGCAGGCAGTGTGCGTGCCGTGACACACAGAGCTGAGAGAGTGAGGCAGGGGCCATGGGGAGTGGCACAGAACTTCTCCCAGGCACCAGAGGGAAGCTGAGTTCTGGGCTCGGAGCAGGCTTCGTCTGAGGGTGTCAGCTTCCTCCTTGTGAAATGGGGTGAAAGTAGGTCTAACCCATGGGATGCCAGATCCCCAGGCCCCAGCTGGGGCCTTCCTGCCGTTGACTCTGCTGGGATGGGCAGCTCCGTTTGGGGGAGTTCCTTCAGCCTCGGTACAGAGGTGTTGTAATCTAGTGACACGCTTCTGCGGCATTTGAGGGCCTGAGTCCCCATGCCCTGGCCTGCCCCTGAAGCCCTGCCTACTATCCCAAGCCAGGCATGGGGGTGGGCGCTCGCTGCTGGCTGCCCCTGGACAAAGTGGGAAGGGGTCAGGGGCCGGTCTGGGAGCTTGGAGTGGTAGGTGGTCCTTGGTTTGTTTCACAGCCTTGGAGTCTGGGACAGTGGTGCACCTTGGCCACTTGCACTGGCCTCTGCCTCTGGGGCAGTGGTGGACCTCCTTCAGAAGGCTGCCTCCCAGCCCCAGGCCCCCTCGTACAACACTGGGTGCCTGTGAACTGGGCCCTGGGCCGGACATTCAGTGCAAGAGCAGACAGGCCACAGGGCAGAGGGCAGGACCACAGGCAGGTGCCCAGGGGTAGCAGCTCACCGGCCTGGCCCACCTTGCCGCTCTCCCTCAGAAGCAATTTTGACTGAAGACATAGGTGTCTGTCCTGCTTGGTGCTCAGGGTACCTGCCCTGGCCACCCCCAACTCCACGCTGAGCTGGGTGTCTTCCTGAGCCTGCAGCCTGGTCAGTGGTCATCATGCATGTTGACCCATCCATGGTGACCCGTCTGCCTGCCCCTCCTGCCTGGGAACTCAGGAAGCACAGGGCCACGTCAGTGCCCATGCCTGGTGGTGCCCACCTGGGCCTGTCCCAGAGGAAGGGTGAGGGGAGTGTGGGCTCTCCCAGCCTCTCACTCCTGCGCAGGGAAGTGAAGCGGGCAGCAGATGGGCTGTATCAGGCTCTTTGAAGTTGGCTTGTCGCTCTTCCCACCTGTGTTTCGCTCTCCACTGAGCATTGGAGGCTAATGTGCCCATCAGTCTGGCAGCTGCCACCAGGTTGGCAGAGTTTCCAATCAGATAATAGCAGACTGCTTTGCTTCAGCCTCACATGAAACTCCTCAGGCTTCCATCAGAGTCCCCTCCCTTGCCCCTGCAGACTGCGCTGTGACAGCCACCACTGCCTGCCACCTGGCAGCAGGGACCCAGCTGCTCCTGGGCCTGGCATCCGTGGCCCCAGCAGCAGTAGATAGGAGCACCAAGGCCTGATGAGGAAGGAGCCGCTGAGCGCTGAGTTGTCCACTGTCCTCTCCCTAAACGAAAGTGCTTTCTTTCTCTGCAGCTGCTCTTCTTAAAGATGGGTGTTGGTGCAAGATTGGAGTCAGCCTGGCCTCCCTGTGCCACCCAGGGCTTTGGGCCCCGAAGAGCTGGCACCCGAGGCAGGTCCAAGCAAAAGGCCCAGTTTGTCACCATTAGGAGGGTGGTGGGGAAAGATTCAGAAAAGCTGACCTGAGGGGCCTGGGTGGAAGGTGGGGACCCAGCCCTGCGCAGAGACCAGGCCCAGAGCCAGAGGAGGCAGGCCAGGAAGCTCAGCACTCATTTCTTCTCTCAGAAATTGTCCCTCCCTGACCCCAGCCTCTTCCTCTTCTCCTACTTGAGGTCAGAAAGGGAAGCCCCTTTCCAGCAGGGCTGGTGGTTGGCACTGCCCAGGGCGCTTTGCTGATGGCTGGGCAGATAGTGCTGGGGCCTGGCCAGGCAGGCAGACCAGTGGTCAGCAGGGTGAGTTTGACAGGGCAGAGGGGAAGATGATGTGGCTGCATCCCCTGAGGGGGGAAGTGACTTCCCGTTGCCATCACCTCTGGTGGCCTCAGGCGTTCCCAGGCTGACACCTCTAGGAATGGAGGTGCTGGGCAGCTCCAGTGGTTCCACCAGGCCAGCGTGTGACCTGGGCATCCTCCACCTTCTCTGGGCAGGGCAAGGACAGGAAGTCCAGCCTCCTGGTGTATGTGAGGGTGATGTGTGGGAGTGGCACTTGGCCCAGAGCCTGGGAGCCTCCAACATTGGCGTCAGATCACTGAAGCCTCCAGGCTGACCAGGGCGAATGGCTCTCAGGGGTCCAGCCTCAGCCTCCAGCCACCACCCATGCCTGTCCTACCTCAGGACTTTGTTCCTGCTGTGTCCCTGCTGGGTACCTGTCCCCACGGGCGGCTCCCTCATCTCCCAGCCGGGCCCCTGGGGGTGGAATCTGTGAAATGCCTTCCCCTCGGGACCCTCACTAGGACGGGACTCCGCTCAGCTTTAGACCCCAGCTGCCACTGCCTAATGAGGTGGCGTGGGGCCCTGGGTGTGGCTCCAGACACTGCGGCCGTGATGTTCCTGAGGCTGCAAAGTGGAGGGAGGGGCAGCACCCGCCTTGGAGCCCCGAGCCATCCTGGGGTCCTGGGTGCTGGCTTCAGGAAGGTTTGCTACTTGAGGCAGGGGCTCTCCAAGATCAGTCTCCCCATTTGCTTAAGCACGTGGCCAGGAGGGCGAAGCGCTGTGGCTGGAGTGGCCATGCCTATCTCTGTGGCAGGAAGTTTCTGGGGCAGGAAGAAGATTGAGAAAGGACCCCCAGCCCCCACCTCTGCGGAGGATCTGGCAGGCCCTGCCACACTCCAGGTTCCTGCCATCTGACACCAAGGGGGCAGCTGTTCCAGGGCTGGGGTCCCGAGAAGCAGGAGGGGACCCACTCACCCAGGCCCCCTCGAAGACCCACCCAGAGCCGCCCTTGCTGCAGGCCGGGTCCTGGCCCTTCTAGTACACAGCTAGGCAAACAGCACCAAAGATGCCAGAGGAACCTCACGGACCACCCCCCCACCCCTGGGGGACCCCCGGGAGGTGGGAGCAGGATGAGGGGCCAGGCTGAGGGCTCAGGCCACCTCAAAGACACCCTGGCAACAGGGAGCGGGGTGGGAGAGGTAGGGCCCTAGGGCCTGGCGGGGTTTCCAGCAGGGGCTGGCTTGTGTTTTCAAAGCTTACTCTGGGGTCTGGAGATCACTGGCGAGCACACACCCTCCAAGCAGAGGCCACAGAGGAGACAGACCCTGAGGAGCTTGGCTGGGGGCTGCTGCAGAGGCTGCGGAAGGCTGAGTGGGAGTGGAGGAGGTGACGTGACCAGGACGGGGTCGGCGATCCCTGCACACAGGCTACTGGGGATGAAAGTGGGGAGAGAAGCAGACTGGTGAGATTGGGGTGGCATTGGGTCCTGGTGATACTGACTCCCCTGCTCGGTTCCCTTCCTCTTTGGCTGTTTTTTCTGGCTGAGAGCAGCACAGTCCAGGGCTGCCTCCCTGGAGAGGGAAAGGGCATATCCAAGTCACTCCTGAGGCTGTGTCTCCAGAGTGTCCACCGAGCCGTGCCACCTCCCTGCCTGGTGCAGCCTGCCTGCCCCTACCTGATGTGGCCCGCCTGCCCCTGCCTGAGCTGCCTGAGCCTGCCCCGTGGCCGCTCCCCAGCCAGGAGGAGGCCTTAGGGGTGGACACGGGGGCTGGGGAGGCTTGCTTACAGGCTCTGCTGACACCAGAAGCCCCCTGCCCCCAGAGCCTTACTGCTGCCCAAGCATTAAGTGGAGGTGCTTGTCCTGTGAGCCCCCTGGGCCGGTGATGGGCCAGGTGGCTTCAGCTGGGGGCTCTAGGGAGGCCATCTCGGGCTCCTGTGTCAGGGGTAGGTGCAGGGAGGCTGGGCAGACAGAGGAGCTCAGGTCTCCGGGCTCCCACAGGTCTAGGGCCGTGGTGGTTAGGGGGCCTGACTAGAGCTGCTCACCCCTCCAAGGAAGGGCCTGGCCTGGGGCGCTGTCCCCAGGGAGCAGTAGGGGCATTGGGAGTGTCTTGGGGTGACCTGGCCTGGGGCAGAAGGCCAGGCAGGAGTTTGCAGGTGGGCAGCAGCACCAGGAGCTCCTGGAAAAGCCTGACAGCACCCAGCGAGGGAGAGCAGGTGCTGGGCCTTGAGTCCTGAGGCTGAGCAGAGCTGCCTTTGAGAGCTGCCTCTGCGGAGGCTGCAGCAGAAAGGCTGGGACCAGCTGGCTCTGGGGGAGGAAGGGGCTGGGTGTGGCCAGCCTGGCCTTGGGAAGGGGGCAGGACTGCTACATGCTTGGGGGCAGAGAGGAGGAGGAGGAGAGGAGGAGGAGACCCTAATCTGGACACCCCTCGCCCCCCCACCCCCCACTCCGCGTCCTGACTGCCAAGGACCCAGGCCAGACTGCAGGGGCCCAGGGAGCCTGGGGAGAGGCTGGGGCTGGGCGCCTTTCCCGACAGCCAGGGCCCACTGCCAGACCCTTGTCCTCACTGGGCCTCCCAACAGTGGAGCATTGTGAGGGACCTGGGAACGTTCAGGTCACCCAGGCCCCCTCTGGGCCACGCTGAGAGTGAGGACAGGAGCCAGCGGCCATGAGTCATCGCGTGCCCTGCCCAGGCCCCGAGGCTCTGGGTTCCCAGGCTGAGGAGGAACACGCAGCTCCGGGTTCCCCAGCTTGGGGTCTGGCCCTTCCTTCTTCCTGCTTTCTGCCCTCTGTCAGCACCTCTTCCTGTGGCCTCCCCCTGGCTCCTGGGCCTTCCTGCATCTCCCTGCCCCTGTCCTGCCAGAGACCCAGGCCTAGCAGTGGCTGTGGCCTGCTGTCCCACCCCCACTGCCCGCCACAGCCTCAGCAGAGGGGCTGGCCTGTCACCTGGAGCCCTCCTGTGCTGGCCTGTGAGTGGCCCCAGGAGGAAGCCAGTGCAAGGACCACACCCAGCCTAGACGATAAACCTCCTGAGGCCAACCTAAAATTTACTAAGGAATATAAAGTGACAAAAAGCAAAGTAATAAAATAATAAACCCAGAGAGTACGAACTAACCACATCCAAGGAAAAAACCATCTTTGAAAATAGTTTAAAAATATTAGCCAGGCGTGGTGGCTCATACCTGTAATCCCAGCACTTTGGGAGGCCAAGGCAGGAGGATCACTTTAAGTCTGGAGTTCAAGACCAGCCTGACCAACATGGTGAAACCTCGGCTCTACTAAAAGTACAAAAATAAGCAGGGCATGTTGGTGCATGCTTGTAATCCCAGCTATTCGGGAGGCTGAGACATGAGAATTGCTTGAACCCGGGAGGCAGAGGTTGGAGCCAGCCAAGATTGTGCCACTGCACTCCAGCCTGGGTGACAGAGTGAGACGCTATCTAAAAAAAAAGGGGGGGTGGGGATCGGGCGAGGTGGCTCACGTCTGTAATCCCAGCACTTTGGGAGCCTGAGGCAGGCATATCAGGAGTTCAAGACCAGCCTGGCCAACATGGTGAAACCCCGTCTCTGTTAAAAACACAAAATCAGCTGGGTGTGGTGGGTGCCTGTAATCCCAGCTATGGGAGGCTGAGGCAGGAGAATCACTGGAACCCAAGAGCCAGAGGTTGCAGTGAGCTGAGATCACACCACTGTACTCCAGCCTGGGCAGCAAAGTGAGACTGTTTCTCAAAAAAAAAAAAAAAAAAATATATATATATATATATATATATATATGTACATATTTACATTAGGGAGAAAGGGACCACAGTGTGTGCACTAAGACTGAGGAAAGACCTAACCCTCAAGGGCTGAAATGAGTGGACAGACAGAAAGGACCCTGTTGTGCTGACTCAACCTTGGTGGGTCCCGGCCTGTGGCACCCACTGACAGACAGCGACGGGGTTCCTGGGTAAGCAAGGGCCCTGAGGACCCCCAGTGGTGCACGGGGAGCCATGATAGGGGTCACATCTGGTGACCTTGGGCCCCAGGGCCCTTTGTCCCAACCCAGGAGCTTGTCCAGGTGAAACGCTGTAAAGTGCCAGCTGAGCTGAGGCGAATGTTGGAGCTTCGAAGTTTTGTGCGGTCCAAGGAAGGCCACCAAGGCCAGCACGGTACAAACACGGTGATGAGTAAAAGGGACAGACGATGCAGGAGGCTCAGGCCGCTTACTGCTACATGGTCCCGAGGCCTACCCTGAGGTACCCCAGCAGGTGGCTGCCCGCGTGCCGGGCTTGTGCTGCTGTCCACACAGGGTGCCCATCGTGGTGACTCTTGGCCTGTCCCATCAACTCTGGGCAGGAGCAGTGGGGCTGGGTTTCTCTGACAGGCGCCCCTACTGCCTCCCACCTCAGCACGAGCCCCACGGCCTTGGCATGCCCACTCTGTTCCCTTGTTGTCACCTTGCCCTGTGCTGGGATCTGGGATAAGCAGGGTCCGTTCCACCTCCAGGGCCTGGGCCAAGAGCCTGTGGTAGAGTGCTTGGAAACGGTCTGGTTTGGTCCTGAGTCCTGTGCAAACAAGCTCAGATGGGGGATGGGGGAGCAAGGCTGCGATTGGAGCCCAGGTGTGAACGGTGCCTGGGCCGAGGAGCTCAGCCCAGGGAAGATCTGAGATGCCATCTGCCTCAGCTGGGCATGTGGCCTGGACTGGCAGTTCTAACTGTGACCCTCCTCTGTCTCTCATGTCTGAAGGCATGTGCCTTCTCTTACCTGCAACCTCAGGGCCTTTGCACAAGCCGTGCCCTGTCTGAGACACTCTCCATATAATCCCATGCTTGGCTAACTCATGTGGAAGACTGCTCCCAGGACACTGGCAGATGTGTCAACGTGTCTGGGTGGAACAGATGTCACAAGGATGTGAGTCAGAGGTGGCTACCTCCCCAGCAGATTGGGAGTCCAGACAGAGGGTGACAGCAACTTGGATCCCGGGTGCAGGGTGTGGTGTTCGCTTGTGGGCGCAGTGCCCTGAGTGCCTCCCCTGCGCCCAATACCACGAGACTTCAGGCGGAGTGGGTTGACACTGTGCAAGAGAGATGGGGTTCGGCTAAGCAGCCCCCAGCACGCTTCCGACTGAGGCCAGTGAGTAGGGGGCTGCCTTCCACCCTGCCCCACCTTCCACCGTGCCCTGGCCCCCTGCTCTCCGTTTCCTCAGCTGCCCGGTGGGTTCCACCAGGTCTCCCTCTGTCCTGGCACCGCCTGCCCCTGTTTCTCCTCCAAGTCTTTGTGGATGCCTGGACCCCAACCGCTGTGCAGCCTCAGCACTGCGTCCTGGGTCCAGCAGCTCCTAGGATTGCCCAGTTTCTCCTGGGGAAACTGAGGACTGGGGCTCTGCTTCTTTGCCAGAGCTTTCTCTGGGGTGAGCACCAGACCACTCTTTCTTCAAGGGAACCAGCAGCATGGAGTGGGACCCAGAAGGTGACTGTGGCCTGGTAGAGCTTCCCAAGCAGCCTCCCGGGACTGTTGGGATCAGTTTAAAACAGAAGCAGCCCGTAACTCCTCCAGGCTGGACTGGAGCCCCTCCTTCCCAGGGCCTTCCTGTCCTGCTGAGCTGGGCCCTGCGGTGGCTTCCTCCCTGAACCCCACATGGCGTGGCCCACCCTGTGTCCCTGGCCTCCTACCCAGAGCCCTGCCCCCTGCGCAGAGGCCAGGGCCCACCCCTGCTGTCCATGCGGGTTGGTGGGCTTCCTTCTGAGAGTGGGTCTAGGGCTTCTCCTCTCCTTCTTACCCTCCCCAGAGCCAGGCTCAGCAGGAAGTGCCTGGTGGGTCCCGCTGGGGCCATAAGGCTTTTGGGGCACCCTCAGGTTGCATGTCAGGGCTCCGGGTGGACTGGCCACGCTGGCTGGGTGGCGAAGCACTGCAGCTCACTCAGCCTGGAGGTCCTAATCAGGAGAACAAAATGAGCAGTTGGCGATTGAGTGGGCACAGAGCTGGTACATTTGGCACACAGGAGACCTTTTTTGGGGGCTCCCTGCCCCTCCCCTGGTCCAGTGGCACAGCCTCCCATCACAAGAGGTGACTGTGGGCAGGGAAGCTCCCCCAACCTTCACGCCCACTGCCTGAACTCTGCTCCCGAGTGGGCTGGCCTGAGGAGGGTGCCCGGGATATTTCCTACCTAAGCATACCCTCCGGGCCCGGAGCATCAGCAGCCAGGCTGATGTGGGTGTGGGGCATCCCAGCCACGACTGCTTTGCAGTGACGGCTGCTGCCCTTGCCTGTGGATGAGGATGCTGGGGCTGGGGAGGCCACCCTGGGGGCCCAGCCTCCGCTTGGTGGGCGCAGAGTCCCTGGAATGCCCCCCTCCTGCAGCCAGGGACCCCCTGAGATGGAAGAAGTGGGGTGCCGGGGGCTGGCTAGATTGTGCAGTTCAGCACAACAACCCCGTGGAGAGCAGGGCTTCCAGCCAGCTGGGGTGTGGACCAGGTCTGTTCATGCTGCAGGAGGCACCTGGGTGCCTGTGTCACGCTGTGTTCAGGCGCCAAGGACATGGGGGATGGACATACAGAGCTCTCTCCCCGAGGAACTGACGTCAGGGGAGGGGCAGATAGCCCACCGACACACTGAAAATGGCACAGTGTCTGGGGCTGCCGGGTGGAGGCCACCTCTCTAAGGAGCCGGCGGCGGGCCTTGCGGTGGACTGGGCCTGTGTAGAACGGCCAGGGTGGTGCCTGCGGGTTGGGGTCCAGCCCAGGGCAGCGTGGTCTACAGGAGGGAACGGGGGCAAGGGCGGGGCTGAGGAGGTGGAGGGTGGCGCTCCAGGTGGAGGGCACCGCTGCTACCAAGTTGCAGAGAAGGAAGGGGTGCCACTGGGAATGTGGCCTGACTGTGCCGAGGGCCGTGGGGAGACGCATGTTCCCGAGGCCAGGTTCATGTGGACGCTGAGCGGGACCGTTCCTCCCTTCCCTTGACGCCAGTGAAAACCCAGCAGCCAGCCGCCCCACCCCCACTGCTCAGGTGAGGAAACTGAGGCTCAGAGTGGGCCACAAGGCCAGGAGGAGGGGACTGAGCAGGCTTGTTCCCACCGAAGCCTGCTTGCTGACCACGGCTCCATTCTGCCCACCAAGGTCACCTGCTTGGAGCGGCTCTCTCATGTGGGAGCTGCTGGTGGGGACAGGACGGCCGCCCCTCTTGGGACCCTGCTGGGTGGCGGCATCAGGGTGCCTGGGCTGGCTGCGCTGGGGGGCAGTGAGCCCCTTCAGGCCAGGGCCAGGTGGGGAGGAGGTGGGTCTTAGCCTTGGGTGGGAGCCAGGGGCTTGGGGGTGGTGGACCCGCCCCGCCCCATGCATCAGGACTCTGGAGAATTTTTTCTCGAGTGATTAAAAGGTGGAAACTTGGCCGGGCACGGTGGCTCATGCCTGTAATGCCAGCACTTTGGGAGGCAGAGACAGGTGGATCACGAGGTCAAGAGATCGAGACCATCCTGGTCAACATGGTGAAACCCCGTCTCTACTAAAAATACAAAAGATTAGCTGGGCATGGTGGTGCGTGCCTGTAGTCCCAGCTACTCAGGAGGCTGAGGCAGGAGAATTGCCTGAACCCAGGAGGCGGAGGTTGCGGTGAGCCGAGATCGCGCCATTGCACTCCAGCCTGGGTAACGAGCAAAACTCCGTCTCAAAAAAAAGAAATGGTGGAAACTTGTCAGTGTTTGTGAAGAACTGAAGTGTGAATCCTGAGCTGCCGCTGTTGCTTGTGGTTTGAGGCCGGAGAGGGCTCCAGGCGAGCAGCAGTGCCAGCTGTGGCTTCCCCAGACCCTCCTTGCCAGGCGTCCCCAGCCCCACCTCACCCTTACCACAGCCTCGCCACCCTCAGCGTGGAAACCCACCCGGCCTCCTCCAGCCAGTGTGCTGCCCGGCCTGGCCAGAGCCCCAGGCAGTCCCCACTCGCATGCCCATCTCAAGAACCCTTGCTGGGGACAGAGACACTGGGCCTGGGAGAGGAAGGCCCAGGGGGGCATCCAGGGATTGAGAGCAGTGCAGCTTCCCTCTGAGGACAGAGCTTGAGGCCAGGCGTCCACTGGCCCTTGGCCTTGCCCTCTGAAGCCCAGGTGCCATGCGGGCAGCCGTGCCTTTGGGGGCCCTCTCTGCACTTTTCTAAATTCCCTTTGTCCCTCACACACAGGAGTGGCCTCTCTCTGCCTCCACCCTGTCCCGCTCTGTGAAGCCCCTGGGGCTTCTGAGCCCCGAGCACAGAGTCTTCCAGGAACGCGGCCGACTCCAACACGCCAGCCTTTCCCTGTTTTGCAGCGAGCAGCCTCACGTACGTGCCCAGGGCCGGCCAGCGGCTTGTCTCACTGGGCAGAGGTCCCGGGGTGTGGACGGGCCTCAGCTGCCGCTGTGCTGCACACCAGTTCTTTGAAAGCCTCTCTTGTTGAGAGTTCGATCAGGGCTGCTACATTTCTTCACTCTGAGCTCCGCGGGGTGCTGGGGTCTGGCCTTGTGTGTGGACAGGACAGTGAACCCATCTGTTTGTCTGTCCGTCCATCCCTTGGATCGTGCCACGGGCCAGGTGCCCACCTGGGCCTTGGGGATTCACTGGGACTTGGACCCGTGGGGAGTGCCAGGGACATATGGGGTGATGCTGGTGGCAGAACTATGCCATTGACTTGCAGATTTCGGAGAAGGGGTCAAGGTTCTAGATGGTTCTGTCCTCAAAGGATGAGGGAGTACTTGGTTTCCATGTGAGGGTGACTGCAGGTACCAAGATGGGGCAAGTGCATGACAGGTCCAGTGTCAGGGCCCAGGGCAGGAGGGGAAAGCAGCGGCTACACCCCATCCACTGGGACGGGGAACCCAGCTTGCTGCTGCACCGTGGTGGAAGCAAGGAAGAGCAGGCCAAAGGGAAGTACAAGAGACCAGGAGGTAGGGCCAGCCAGCCTGGTGCGTGTGGGCAGGCATGGCAGGTGAGGCTGGTGGACCCTTCGTGCAGGAGGGTGGGAGGTGGACAGCCTAGCCTTCAGGAGGTCGTGGGCATCCGTGGAGGCAAGCTCAGCAGTGCCCATCCAGCTGGACATGGCCTTGTGGAGCCTGTCTCTCCCCAACAGGCTCACTACACTTGGGATCAGACTAAGTGGAGCCTTCAGTTCATCCTGGGGAGGGACTCCGGTGAGTCCCGTGTGGATTCACTTCCTGGGGCTGCCCTAACAAAGCTCCACACAAGGGCCTGGAAGCCACAGAATGGACTCTCTCATGGTTCTGAAGGCCAGAAATCCAAAGCTGAGGGGTCTACAGGGCCACACTGCCCTGGTGGCGCTGAGGCAGCCCCTTCCTCCCCTCCCAGCTTCTGCTGGTGGCCAGCGATCCTCGGCATCCTTGGCATGTGGCCACATCCCTCCAGCCTGTTCTCCGTCCTTAAACGGCCCTTTCCAGTTTTCCAGGCATCTCTTCTTTCTACTCCATCTCTTTTTTTTTTCTTTTTTTGAGATGGATTCTTGTTCTGTCACCAGGCTGGAGTGCAGTGGCACAACCTCAGCTCACTGCAACCTCCCCCTCCCAGGTTCAGGCAATTCTCCTGCTTCAGCCTCCCGAGTAGCTGGGACTACAGATGCACCACCACACCCAGTTAATTGTTGTGTTCTTCTAGAGATGTGGTTTCACCATGTTGGCCAGGATGGTGTCGATCTCTTGACCTCATGATCTGCCCACCTCAGCCTCCCAAAGTGCTGGGATTACGGGCATGCCACCACGCCCAGCTAAGTTTTGTATTTTTAGCAGAGATGAGGTTTCACCATGTTGGTAAGGCTGGTCTTGATCTCCTGACCTCGTGATCTGCCTGCCTCGGCCTCCCAAAGTGCTGGGATTATAGACGTGAGCCACTGCGCCCGGCCCTCTACTCCATCTCCTACAGGACAGTTGCCATTGGATTTAGGACCCACCTGGTCAAGCCGGGATGCACTGCCTAACTTAATTACCTCTGCTAAAACCCTTTTTCCAAATAAGGCTGTGCTCAAGTTCCAGGGATTAGGATGTGGGCAAAGCTTTTGGGGGCCAGCATTCAGCCCACTACATCACGTGACCCCAGACAGGGTCCTGCTTTCCAGGGTGCCCTCTCCCTCTGCACCAGTTGGGTAGTGGCCAGTCTGAGTTCCCAGGAATCCTCCCTGTCCTGCGTCACGGGACAGCAATCAGGATGGGGCAGAGAGGGAAGGGACTCCTGGCTGGGGAGAGCCTGGGAGGGTCCCAGAGCTGGCCTAGGAGTGGACCCAGGCCCTACGGGACGGGCTGAGCAGAACATCTTATTTTGAAAGCTTGAGATTTTCCCCAGTGGGGATGTCCGTCTTCCCCCAGACTCAGTGCCTGCCCACCCTCCCCAGGCTCAGTGTCTCCCACCTCCGCAGGCTCATTGCCCACCCTCCCTCCCCCAGCTTAGTGCCCTCCCTGAGCTCAGCAGACCCTCCTCAGCGTGTTCAGACCCTGAGCTGCTCCAGGCTGGGTACAGGGTCTCTGGGTGCCAGTCCCCATGCCACTGACCCCTAGCTTCCTCTCTGAACCCCAGGGACACAGATGGCAGCAGGACTGACCTCTTGTGCTGTGAGCCTTGAGATGAGGCAGGTGCTATGAGGCAGGAGGTGCCAGGGCAGGGCCAGCTCCATGGTGGCTGCAGACATGACCAACTGCTGGGTGTTTGCCTTACTCCTGAGTGGGCTGAGGGCCCCCAGAACCCAGTGAAAGCTCCCTCCCTCTTCTTATTCAGGCTGACCCTTGGCCCTCTGCCTGCCCCGCCGGCTCCCACCTGCCCTGGTAAGTGCCTTGTGTCTGGCATGGTGGGAAGTCCCCATGTCTGGCAGTTTGAGGCACCAGCTCAGGGCCAGGGGAGCAGCTGCAACTTAAGAAGGATAGAGACGGAGACCAGGGCTGTCCACGGAGGCGGCGCTAGCCTTCCCCACTGCACACACCCGCTGCTTGGATGCAGGCGTGGGGCCATCTCCATGGTTACCAGCGCAGGGTAAAGGTCAAGGAATGGCCATTACCGAGGAGGGGAGCCCGAATGGCCTGTGTTTAGAAAGATGAATGGCAATGTCATTAGCTGCAGGGATGAAGAGGAGGTGGGAGGGCACTCAGAGGAGGGAGGGCCCAGAGAGGAGGGCTCAGTGAGGTCACACGGCTGCCGAGGACTCCCAGCACCAGCTTCTGCAGGGATGAAGAGGAGGTGGGAGGGCACTTGGAGGAGGGAGGGCCCAGAGAGGAGGGCTCAGTGAGGTCACCCAGCTGCCCAGGACTCCCAGCTCCAGCTTCCTTCTGGGAAGCTAGGGTTGGGGAAGGGGCTGGTGTGGATTTGTCCCCCACCCCTGGGGGGTCCCCCTCACCTGGCCTGTTCCTCTCCTTTGGGCTCAGGTGGACCTTCTGCTCACTCCCACCTCTGTTTCGTTTATGAGTGCGGGGCTTTGGCAGAGCGAGGGCAGGGACGAGCCTGGCTCCTGCTTCCAGCTCAGGCCTTGTCCGCCCTTGCATTTGCCTGTGGAGTAAGGGGTGGAGTGTTCCTGAAGCACTGGCTGCCTCTGGGTTCTTCTCCTGGTGGGTTGTCATCCCTGAAGCTGTGCCTTGGCTACCTCGTTGCCTGTGGATTTCCCCCGCCCTGGGGTGTGCTCATCCCAAGCCCCTTCCTCCTGCGGCTCCCCAACCCCGTCCCCATCCAGCAAACGTTTCCTCCTCCATCAAAGCCGGGCCCTCCTCTGGGAGCGTCCCAGTCCAGCACTCACAGGGCCTGGCCCCTCCTCTGGACCCCACAGCCCCAACTCCGTCTGAGGACTGCCTGCCTCATCGTCCAGGCTGGGCCGTGGCCCAGGTGTTCCTCACCTGCTGCTTGATCTCAATCCTGCTGCAAGTGGGGAAGGAGAATGCGAAAACGCCCCACCCTATCTGTGCCCCCCTCGCTGCCCTCTGTGTCTGCTGTGGCCAGCCTTCTGCTGAAGGTGCCATCTGCCCTTGGCCACCAGAGGGCACTGAGGCTGGCACAGGCTGGGGAGGCCCCAAACCTAAAAGCTTAAGCTCCTTACCCTCTGGGAGACCGTGGGAGTTCTGCAGCCCAAAGGGGCCCCTGGGGGGCCTTGGCAGCAGAGCTGGGACTGCAGACACAGCTGGGGAGACAGCCTGGGAGCTGCCTTTTTTTGGGGTGACCCAACACCTAGGCCAGTGGGACAGCTTGGGAGCTGCATGGCTGGTTATGGGAGCTGGGGTCCAAACCGGCTGGTGGGACAGCTTGGGAACCACACAGCTGGTTATGGGAGCTGGGGCCCAGGCTTTGCTGTGAGCCTGGATTCAGGGGCGGGGCCCTAGGAAGCCTGGTGAGCAGGAGGAGGCCCTGCAGCTTCCCGGCCCTGTGCTCTGTGGCCTCTGGCACTCACAAATCCTGCTGTGGGGGTGGCCCCAGGCCCCAGAAAGCCTCTTTCTCCAGCTGCCTCTGCACGGGGGTCCTGTCCTCCCTGGGCGAGTTTTAGGAGAGGCAGGGCGCTCAGCACCCAATGGCTTGGGTTGGAATCCCCATCCCCCGATTCCAGGCACTGGGCCTGGGCAGGGTGCTGGGCTTGGTCAGGGTGGAGCAGGCCTGGAAGAAGCAGAATTCTGAGCAGGCTCCGGGGCAAGGGCTGGTGATGCTTTGGCATTCAGACGATAATGTGCTTTCAGACCAGATGTCAGCAGAGCTGGTGTGGGTGTGGGACACGGAAAGGCTGGGGGTGGGGTGGGAATTGAGAAATGCCAGAATCCAGGCACGGTCCCTCAGTCCCTTGGTGTCAAAGGGCACAGAGGTGGCCACCTTGAAATTCACAGGACCGGTGCAAGACCTAACAGCCCTCTGTGTGGCCTCAGACGGCAGAGCAGGGCAGCAGCAGCCGCCCGGGCAGGGGGAGCATGCTGGTAAGGTGACCCAATCCCTGTGTGCGGTGTAAATGCTGCCCTGTGCTGGGCCTGACACCCAGAGTGCACGTGGTTTCATGGATTGCTAGGGAGAAGCCCAGTCTGCAGAGGTGGCCCTGGGGCGGCAGCAGGGAGCTTCCTCCTGGGGATGCAGCTGGCCTTGCTCATCCAGCTGGAGCTGGATGCTCTGGCCTGCTCTGGCCACAGTATCGGAGGGGCAGGAGCAGTGGAAGGTAGAGGTTACAACTGAGATTGTGGATGAGGGGCAGCCCCGGGCCCCAGGCAGCTCTCATGACCTCACGGGGTAGAAGGCAGGAAGTGCCGGCTACTTGGCTCTGCCCAGGGAGCAGGGAACAGGAAGTCCCCGGTGGGGAGGAAGCCGGGGCAGCCACAGGCCTCATGCAGCAGGAGTGAGCTGTGGGCGCAGCGTGCTGGGCAGCCAGAGGCATCAGGCCTCACATGTCTGGGAGATGCCGGCTGCCTGGGCTGGCGGGCCCTGAGCCGCATGGCCTCTCTGGGCCCCAGGACACCGGCACCCAGCAGGTCACCAGGAAGGAGGAGGGCCATGTGTTGGGTCAGCACCATCAGGTCAGTTGGGTGGCCCCAGGACTGGGAGCTCGGGGGGTGGCACTGGCCTAGCACCTGAAGAACCAGTACGGGGGCCCCATGTGGGAGCCACAGCCTTCCTCGGGGCTGGCCAGGGTCCCACAGGACTCGGCCCTGGGCCTGCAAGAGGCAGCGGGCTCTGAGGAGAGGAGCCTCTGCCTGGCTTGAGAGGTCCCGGGGCGGGACAGGCACAGGGGAGCCCAGGGAGGGCATGAGATGCTAGAACGCCCCTGCCCCATCATGTGTGGCCAACAGGGAGGTGGGGGCAGCCTGCTGGGGTGGGGCCCAGGTCCGGCAAGCCCTCCCCCGATAAGCCTATAGGGTGGCCTTGGTGTTTGGGTCCTGAGTACACAAATGTTGTGTGTGTGAGTGTGTGTTTCTGTGGGGGGGGGGGACAGAGAGAGCTGCACAAGGTTCCCGTCGCTTGCCTGGGGCATGCAGGAACGGGGCTGCCCGGCTGGGGCTGTGCTCACGGATCCTAGGCTGTACAGCCTGCCCCTGGCCGGCAGCGCCTGCTGGCATAGCTAGTTACTGGGTCTTTACGGGAAAATTTTGGTTTTGATTAACAGAAATATTCTGGGAAGAGGAAGGAAAGAAGGGAAACTGAAAGAAAAGAGCCGACAGCTGCGGTGAGGCCGGGCTGCCCCATCTGTACATCCCACCTTGCCACCGGCCACCCACGGTGCACCAGCTGGGCCCGTGGCCGTTACTGGCTGTGTGACTTTAGCCAAGTTTCTTTGCCAGTGACCTGGGGAGGACTCTGGATTGAACTTCAAGGTGTTGCATGATGGTGCGGGGCAATCTCTGAGAATCACAGAGCTTGGCACGCAGGGAGGGCCCAGAGTCCTCTCTCACAGGAGGGACCGCTATACCCACGTCTGTAAAATAGGAGTGAAGTATGGAGCTCAGGCGGACCCCGTGCGAATTTAGTGAGCCGTGCGGTAGAACTTGGCACTGGGCCCTGGCAGGGCTGGGAGTGGAGGGGATGATTCTCACCTGTGCACGGGTTACAGGACGAGGACCGCACGTGATGGCTCTCGTTGGTCGGTGGAGGCTGTGTGTGTGAATGAGTGCTTGCACGTGCATGAGTGTGCGTGAATGTGTATGAATGTGTATATTCCTATGTGTGTGGGAGAGTGTACCCATGTGAGTACATGAGTGTATGAGAACATGAGAGCAAGGGCGTGTAGGAGAATGAGTGCATGTAATATGGATGGTGTGAGTGGTAAGTGTACATGCGTGGGTGTGACAGCACGCACAGATGAGTGTGTGAATAAGTGCATAGGGTCACCGACCTGGTTTCCTCTCCCTTTGGGCTGGATCCCCAGCCCCACCTTGCCCTCTGGGTCCCACAGATGGGACCAACCTGGTCACCACTAACAGTAAGTCCTTGACCCTGTGCTGGCTCCCTCGCCACAGCCAGGATGAGCCTGCAGGAGCCCAGCCTTCCTCCCCTGCCCTGCTCTCATTCCGGGGTTCACATCCGAGGGCGTGTGTAAACTTCCACACGGGAGCCATTCAGCTCATGTGCATGTCCTGTGTGAGTGTGAGTGCACCACCTGGGACATGAACTGGGTGTGCAGAGACACAGCACACATGAGGGCCTGCGCAGGCCATGACCATATATGCCTCGGGGCTCATGGGGCCCCAGGGTGGCGGGAGCCACAGAGCCTGTGTTAAGTGGAACCCAATGAGCTGTCTCTGTAGGACTGAGCGCTTTTCACCTGTCTGCTCCGTCCCCCACCCCAGCAGCCTAAGGCCTTGGGGTCACCTGAACCAATTGCAACTTTGAGAGGAGGTAGGGAGATGAGCACAGAAACAGAGACCTGGAGAATGTGTCCCAGGTGCCCCGCCTTCCTGAACGTGCACACGCGTGCGCACACACACGCTCAAATGCACACCCACACGTGTGCACATACGCAAAGATCACATACTTTCTGGATGGGATCATGGAGCCCAGCAGCCACCACCAGCCCATGTGTTTTTAGAGCCCGCCCCAGAGAGCAGCTGCAGGGGAATCAGGGGACCCTGAGGTGTGGACTCCTCCATACCCACTTTACACTGGAGGAGGTGGGAGCTCAGTGGAAGAAGGACCTGGTGAGGATGTGAACTCAGGTCTTCAGACTCTCCCTCACAGCTCCCACCCATCCTAACTCTGCCGACATGGCAGCAGCATGGTGACAGGTCCCCACCAGGGCGTCTGCCTCTACAGAGGAAGGGACTGAGGCACCCAGAGAGCTGGCAGGAGTCCCCTGGAATGAATGAAGGGAATTTAACCATTAGGTCCCTGGGAGAGGGGCTGGACACTGAGAGGCACAGGCAGGGAGGCCTGGCCAGCTAGGAGTGTGGGTGCCCCTTGCGGTTGGCCGTTGGCTTTCGTGAGCTTGGTGAAACCGGAGTCTGCGAGCTTGGCTGAAATTCCCTAAGAGCTACATGGCCTCCATGGCCTCCATGGCCCATCATCACCCTCAGCCTCAGCCGACACTGTCCCTTTCTGCTCTCAGCCTGACCTGGCACAGGGCTCCTGGGCAGGTGCCACCCCCTGGCACAGGGCAGAGCCAGGTAGGGCAGAGGATAGTAGGGTGGCAGGGGTGGGCTTCCCCTTGGATGGCCCCTTGTCTGGAGAGGGGCTGTGGGTGTCAGCGTCCATCCTGAAGTGAGGAATTCCCAGGGGAGGCGAGGGTGCTGCATGACCTGTCCTTGTCATGACCTGCCCTCCTGCCCAGGGTCCGTTGATGATCACCTAAGAGCCTTCATCCTGCCCACAGTGGGACAGAAGCCAGGCAGGAACCAGCCCCTCATGGGCCTGCCCTTGCCTGGCCACTGAGCTGGACACATGTAGGACTGTAACCTGTCCCCCCAACTTTTCCTGCTGAGCATTGCCCAGGTGTGGAGCCAGGAGAAGGTGGCGGGCTCCATCTGTCCTCACAGTGGCTCCTCCCACTTCGACACACAGGCCAGGTCTTCTTATAGCTTTCAGGTGGCGGGGTGCAGTGGGGAGTGATGCCCCAGGGTAGGGGCTCTGTTTCAGCTTCCTGTGCCTTCCAGGCAACTCAGTCTCCATCACCCACAGGGTGAACATTCCATCCTTCTTTTGGGGCTCTCTGGGTTGGGTCAGAGCTGGTGAAGCTGGGAGACAATGACCATCTAGTGTGGTCAGTGTTAGGGGCAGAGAAGGCTATGCTAGGCCAAAAGGAGGGACACAGGACTTCCAAGAGGTTATGGAAGAATGCCTGGAAGAGGGAATGCTTGAACTACCTCTTCCTTTTATTTTTGGGTTGTTGCTCGTATACAGAAATAGCACTGATTTTTGTGTGTTGACCTCATATCCTACCACCTTGCTGCTCATTCTAATAATTTTTAAGTGGGCTCCTTGGAATTTTCTGTATATAAAATCATCTAATCAGTGGATAATTGTACTTCTTTCTTTCCCTTTTGGATTCCTTTTATTTCTTTTTATTGTCTAATTACTCTGGTCAGAATCTGCAGTACTATGCTGAACAGAGGTAGAGTAGACATCCTTTCCTTGTTTCTGTTCTTGGGGGGAAAACTTTCAGTCTTTTACCGCTAGGTATGTTAGCTGTGGGTTTTTCATAGATCCCTTTTTTATCAGATTGAGGAAGTTCCTTTACACTCCTGTTTGTTGACTGTTTTTCTTATCATGAAGGAGTGTTGAATTTTGCCAAATGATTTTTCTTCATCTATTGAGATCATGTGGTTTTTGTCCTTTATTCTATTGATATGGTAGGTTATATTCATTGGTTTGAATATTAAACCATCCTTGCATTGCTGGGATAAATCCCACTTGGTGTAGAATCCGTTTTATGTATTGCAGGATTCGGTTTGCTAGTATTTGGTTGAGAATGTTTATGTATATATCCATAAGGGATATTGGTCTGTAGTTTTCTTGTGATGTCTTTGGTTTAGGTATTGGGATAATGCCAGCCTCATAGAATGAGTTCTGTCCTCTTCTACTTTCTGGAAGTTTGTGAAGGATCCGTGTTCTTTTGAGCCAACTCCTGAGGGCTGGATTAGTTCAGTTTCAACTTTAGGCTGGGGCAATAGCATGGCCTGCAAGTGGGTGTTTTGTAGATTCAGATAACTGGAGCCACAGGGTCTGCTGGCATAGGAGCACAGAAGGTAGAGAGTAGGAGTGGCTGAATCAGGAAGGGCCAGGTTGGCATGAGGAGGCCCTAGAGGTTTAGCACTGAGCAGTGATGGAAATGATTCTGTGCTGGGTGGAGGGGGCTGGAGGCCAAGGAGGCCTGAGGAGAAGAAGTGGAGGGGGCTCCAAGAGGCAGCCGAGAGGGGCCAGGCTGGGTGACTGGAAGGCGGAGGCAGCCTTGAGGCAGGCCAGACAAGGGCACTGGGAACAGAGGCACTGAGGTGAGACAGAGCCTCGAAGCCTGGGTGCAGTGGGAAGAAGCCCAGAGAGTGGCTCTGAGGCGGGGCCTTGAAACCAGGGATGGGTGCCCAGGGTGGACGGCTGGGTGAAGTCAGGCCCAGGCTGCTAGAGCCACACTGCACCTGACCCATCTTGGTGGCAGTCTGTGTGCAGGTGGAAGATGGAGGAGGCAGGATGCCTGGGAAGCCAGCAAGGGCCTCTGTGGCCTTTGGCCAGCCCCAGGGGACTCTCTTGGGCGAGGCGCCTGCATATGGGCAAGCATCATGGGAGCGGCCGAGGACCAGACCCCTGGCTCCTTGGAGAATCTCTGGCTGGAGGCTTGTGGAGTCCCCCAGGAAAGTGGAGAAAATGTGGGCGGGGTACGTGCCGGATCCCTTGCCCCCGCGCCGCCCGCCCCCGCAGGTGCAGTCCTACAGAGGCCACTTTCCCGAGGGATGGGACCTGGGCGGGGCCTCAGAGCCGAGGCTCCGCGCCTGCCTTGGATTTCCAGCCAAGTTGTCTGGACTCGCAGGTGTTGGGGGAGTGGAGCGGGAGGCCTCCTTTGCTTGATGCAATGTCTTTTGGATTCCTTCTTGCACCGACAGACGTGGGCCTCTTGTCTGTCCCCAGCGCCCACCACCCTCCGTGCAGCCTGGGGAAACTGAGGCCCGCAGGGGGCGGCCGCGCAGGGTGACGCGGCAGGGGGCGGGGCCGGGATCCTCACCTGCCCGCCCCGTCCCCGCCGAGAGGGGAGGAGCCGGCGGCTGCTGGGCCCGGGCCGGCGGGTGCGGCGGGCATGGCGGGATCGCGGCCGCGGAGCTGGGGCCGGCGGGAGGCGGGCGCGTGGGAGGAGGCGGCAGCGGCGGCAGCCGGGGGGCGCGGCCCGGGGCCGTGCCGGTGCGCGCAGGGGAGACGAGCGTGGGCCGCCCCAGGGAAGCCGGCCGGGCCCGCCGCGTGGACGCCGTGAGTACCGAGTCCCGGCCCCTGATACCCGGGACCCGCGCCGCGAGCCTCGGGGTCCGGACCCCGCACCGCGAGCCCCCGGATCCCGGCCGCGAGCCCCGGGCGCTGCTCGCGCGCCCAAGCGCTTCCTGCGGGAACAAAGGCGGGCGTGGGCCGCCCCGGCGGGCGGGCGGGGGGCTCCGGCCGGCACGGGGCTTGGTGTGCGGGCAGCTCCCCGCGGGCGGGCTGGGCACGTGGCTCCCTCCCTCCTTCATTCTAACCTCGAGGTTCCCTCTGGCTGGGCGAGGTGGGGCGGGCGCCGGGGTGGGGCGGGCGCCGGGCTGTGGCGGCACCTTTGTTCCAAACCCAGGCCTGTGGTTGGGGGCCCCGCGGCCGGGACCCGCCCCTGACCCCCCCGACCCGGAGGGCCTGGCTTTGAGTGCAGAGGGAGCTGCTGGGGTCCAACCGGGTGACCCTGGCCAAGGCCAGCAGAAGACTGCCTGAGGCCTCGGAGACGTCCCTTTTGCACTTCTGTTGGAGGGGGCTGGTTTGCTCAAAGCAGAGAGTGCTTTTCTTTTCTTTTTTTCTTTTCTTTTCTTTTCTGTTCTTTTCTGTTCTTTTCTTTTCCTTTTATTTTCTTTTCGAGGCTGAGTCTCAGGCTGGAGTGCAGTGGTGCCATCTCGGCTCACTGCAACCTCCGCCTCTCAGGTTCGAGTGATTCTCCTGCCTCAGCCTCCTGTGTAGCTGGGATTCACTCCCGGCTAAATTTTTAATTTTTTTAGTAGAGATGGGTTTCACTATATTGCCCAGGCTGGTCTCGAACTCCGGATCTCAGGTGATCTGCCCGCCTCAGCCTCCCAAAGTGCTGGGATTACAGGCATGAGCCACAGTGCCTGGCCATATTTTTCTTTTTATTTATTTCGTTTTAAATATATATATTTTTTAGCTCCAGCTTTGTTGCCCAGGCTGGAGAGCAGTGGCCAACCACAGCTGACTGCCTGCTGGAATTCCTCGTCAATCCATCCTCCTGCATTACCTCCTCCAGGGACTATAGGTGTATACCACCAAGCGCAGCTAATTTTTTTTTTTTTTTAGAGATGGTGGTCTCTATACGTTGCCCAGGCTGGTCTTGAACACCTGAGCTCAAGTGATCTGCCTGCCTCGGCCTCCCAAAATGCTGGGATTGCAGGCATGAGCCACCGCCCCTGGCCTTATTTTATCTACTTATGGAGACAGTGTCTTGCTTTGTTGCTCAGGCTGGAGTCCAGTGGTATGGTCATAGCCCACTGCAGCCTCAAACTCCTGGGCTCAAGTGATCCTCCTGCCTCAGCCTCCTAGAGCAGCTGAGACTACAGATGTGTGCCACTGTGGCTAATTAAAAACATTTTATTTTGGTAGAGATGGGGTCTTGCTAAGCTGCTCAGGCTTAGTTTTCTTTATATGTCTTTTTGAGGGGTTGGAGCCGTAGTGGAACCAGTCCCAGCCCCACTGGGCATCTGGGTCTCACCTTAGCTGCTCCACCAAGGGCTTAACAGGACACTGGCCACATGCCTGCTCCCATCTAACTCCACTGGGGCCCCAGGAGGCACCTGCCCGGGATGGAGTGAGGGCAGGCACAGACAAACAGCACAAGGTGGGGGTGCTGTCCGTTGGGACCAGAGGTGAGGAAGACACTGGATTTAAGTTGGCAATGAGGGTGCCTAGCCAGAAGACAGGACTCAGTCTGGGTCTTGATGGACGAGTAGAAGTTCTCTGCATGGAAAGGGGTAGAGGTCATTTCAGGCAGAGGAGGAAACATGAATTAGCATGGTGGATTTCAAGGAGAGCAGCTGGAGCATGAGTAAGGGGACAAGGCATGACGTTGGGTCCCGTAGGCCTGGGTCAGCCCCAAGGCAGTCACTGGTCCTTCACTGCCTGTGCACTGTGTAGCCCTCAGAGGGAAGGGGAGTGATGCCCCGCGCTGCTGGGGCGGATAGCAGCCCACCCATCCAGCGGTGGTCAGCGCCACTGCTGACAACAGTGTGCTACATGCCGGGCTGGGCGGTGTCTTCCAGCAACCGAGGCTTGGAATCTCCCAGAAAGTCACACCAGGATGGGAGCCCAGGTTGTTTGGCCTGGGAATTGAGGGCTCTTGGCTGCTCACTTACCTTCTTCCTGTCTAGGTCCCTTAGAGGCTCACCTGGCACTGGGACTTGGAGTAGTTATATGGCCTGAGGTCTGACTTACCTGGGCTGTAGGTTTTCTGAGTTTGTTCATCTCTACCCAGCTTCCATGAGGCCTTGGGCTCAGTCGGTGTGTGAGAATGAGCCAGTGGAGATAAAGGGTTACACGCAGTGCTCAGGACCCGGGGGTCGGGTGTGTGGCCGAGTGGACCAGGGGCTGACCGAGTGGTTCTGGTGGCTTTTCTTCCTGGGGTCCTACCCAGAAGCCCAAGTACTTCAGAAAAGCGGTTTCCTTGCCTGTCGTGGCCTTACCTTCCGTGCTGCCTCCTGGATCTTCCCCCTGAGCGCCCGGCTCAACCGTCTCCTGCCTGTGGCTGAGCCGCATGCCTTTGTCCTTGATTGCAGCTTCATGGCGGCTGAGGAGATGCACTGGCCTGTCCCTATGAAGGCCATTGGTGCCCAAAACCTGCTAACTATGCCTGGGGGCGTGGCCAAGGCTGGCTACCTGCACAAGAAGGGCGGTACCCAGCTGCAGCTGCTCAAATGTGAGTCCCCGGGGTGGCAGGGAGCACAGTGGGAGGATATGGGGGCAGGGCTGGCCATGCCAGCGGGCATCCTCCCTGACCCTCTGCTTCCTCACATGGTGGGCCCTCTCGATTTTCCCATCCCTTTCTGGTGGCTGGCACCCCTGGAGGACCTGAGGTTGGCCTTCCTAGCCCCCAGGACTGTAGCAGGGTCCTGGGTAGTGCACCCGGTGAGTGCTGCCAGCTGGCAAGGGGAGCTGCAGCCCGCAGCCAGGGCCCGGGGACCACAGGTGGCTAGGTAGATCTGGTCTCTGGTGCTGCCCTCACTGAATCTGTGAGTGTTCAGTGAGTGAGTTCACCACTTGGCCCACAGTGAACCTATGTGCCAAGTCCTGGCTGGTTGCTGGACCTCTGGAGCTGCACAATCCCAGGCTCTGGCTGCCAGGACAGCTGACTGGGAGGAAGAAGGAGCCCTTCAGATGCTGAGACACTGAAGGCCAAGAGCATCAGGGCCTGAGCAGCAGGTGTTCTCTGCCAGGGACTCCCTGGCCCTGGGCTGCCTGGTTGAGATGCCCAAGGCTGGACTATTGGTTTCTGTGCAAGCACTGTTTGAGCTGCTCCCCTCTTTGCACAGACAGCCTCCTTGGAGGAGCTGTACTGGCTTGCCCCCAGCCTGGGAGGAGCTGCTCAGGGCTGGGGCAGTGGAGCTGGGGTGATTTCACTGTGACTTTCTACCTGGGGGTGGCCCCACACCAGTGGATCTCAATGGTAAACTCTCTGGGCTCCTGAGCCTCCCGCTTTTTAGTTTTTCGAAACAGGGTCTTGCTCTGTTGTCTAGGCTGGAGTGTAGTGGCATGATCATGGGTCACTGCAGCCTCAGCCTCCCAGGCTCAGATGACCCTCTCAGCTGGGACTACAAGCATGCCACCACACCCTGTTAGTTTTTTTTAAGTTTTTTGTAGAGATGGAGTTTCATTATGTTACCCAGTCTGGCCTAGAGCTCAAGAGCTCACACAGTCCATCCACCTCGGCCTCCCAAAATGCTGGGTTTACAAAGCCGCAAGCTACTGCGTCCAGCCTATTTTTTATTTATTTTTTTAGAGCCGGAGTCTCACTGTCACCCAGGCTGGAGTGCAGTGGTGCAATCTTGGCTCTCTGCAACCTCTGCCTCCTGGGTTCCAGAGATTCTCCTGCCTCAGCCTCCCGAGTAGCCGGGATTACAGGCATGCGCCACCACACCCAGGTAATTTTTGTAATTTTAGTAGAGATGGGGTTTTACCACGTTGACCAGGCTGGTCTTGAACTCCTGACCTCAGGTGATCCACCCGCCCTGGCCTCCCAAAGTGTTGAGATTACAGGCGTGAGCCACTGCACGTGGCCTTGGCCCCATCTTGTAGCTCTGGGTGGAGGGAACATCCAGCAGTTCTGCAGCACCCAGCAAGTCAGCTGTGGCCTCCCTGGACCCTGGACCTCTGGTCCTGGCTCTGTCCTTCCTCGTGGTAGCTCCACACAGCCCCCGACTTCTTTGTCGGCAGCCAGGCCTGCCCTCTGGTGGCGCTCTGGGGCCAGCCAGTGTGCCCGCAGACTTTCCCGTATTTGGCCCCAGAGTAGGCTCCTGGGGAGGGGCCAGCGAGGTCTGGAGGCAGGAGGCCTGGCCCCAAGTTGCCCCGGGGCGGGTCCTCAGAGTGGGTCTTGGCAGCTGCCCCTCCAGGCTCGCCCTGCCCTTGCCACCCCCCACAGGGCCCCTGCGCTTTGTCATCATCCACAAGCGCTGCGTCTACTACTTCAAGAGCAGCACCTCCGCCTCTCCGCAGGGCGCCTTCTCCCTGAGTGGCTATAACCGGTAAGTGCCTGTCCTGCCTGCTGACCTCGGGCCCTCACAGTCAGCGGGTCCCTCCCAGCAGAGCCCTGACCGGGCTCGCCCCTTGTTCCCACCCGAGGAAAGTGCTTTCTTGAAGCAGCTTTCATGCCCATCCCCTGCCCTCCCCACCCAGCCTCCACGGTGCCTCGCCCTCTCTGCGTGTCCTGCCCTCAGGCCCAGGACCCCGGATGTGCCAGGTCTTCCTGTGTCTTCATGCACAGGTCCCAGGGTCCTGGACAGCCTGCCCTCTAGAGTCTCCACTCAGCCACCACCCAGTGACTTCTGCATCCCTTTTCCCTCCCTGCCTTGCCCCTTCACCCACTGTGGCCTCTTTCCAGGTAGCTCAGACCCCAGCCAGCCTAGGCCCTGACCCAAACTCAGGCCTGGCCCCAGGATTTCCTGCTCCAGGGTCCTCCCAGGCCAGGATCAGTTCCCAGCTTCACATGTGTCCTGGGCTAGGCTCTACCCTGTGATGGGCTGTGAACTGCCCTCGAGGGCCTTCTGCGCTAACAGGCAGGTGGACAGTGGCCAGGTGGCAGGTGGGCAGTGGCCAGGTGGCAGGTGTGTGAGGGATGCACTGGCACAGCCCATGGCCTGGGCCCCCCACAGAGGGTTAATGCTGGCACCGGGCTCTGGTTCTGGGTGCTGCCTCTCTGGAGCCCTGCACCCCACAGCATTTGTCTGTGCCTCTTACCACCCCTTAAGGGCCCAGCCCCTCCTGCCTATGAGGAACCAAGGGTCACATGGTAGTGGTGGGACTTGCTGATGTGGATGGTCTTGACGGGGGTAACATGTCAGGAGTGGGACCTTCGGAGCGACTCTAGGTCTGGCCTGCACCCTGGTCCCAGCCCTGGTAGGGCAGCCTTGCCAGAGCACCCAGCTCAGTGCCAGGCCCCCAGGCTGGCATGGGGCACTGGCAGAGGGAGGGGCAGTCTCAAGGACCTGGTGGGCATGGAGCAGGCCCCATGGATCAGGGCTCTGGGGTCCCCGGGGAAGGTCATTGCCTTTCTGCAGACAGACCCTCTGCCTTCCAGCCTCCAGCATGTGTCAGCCACACCATGAACCCTGGGCCCAGTGGCAGACACAGTCATGCCCCAAGGAATTCTCTAGCCCATCAGGGCATGCTGGGCCTGATGGGCCAGGCTCTGACGGGCCAGATGAGTGTACCCACCTCAGTGCCTGGCTGGCAGGGCTCCCCACACAGTAAACTTTGACCTCAGTGCAAACCTCACATCCTGGCTGTGTGCGCGGCCACAGAGCAGCCACGAGTCACTCCCAGAAATGCACGCAGGGCTGCCGCTGGGCCACGGGCATGGAGCTCTGTGGGGGCCCCAGGCAGGCCAAGCAGGCCTGGGCAAGTGGGGCCAGAGGCGGGAAGGTGGTGCCCCTGTAAAGCAGCATTGGTGGCCATCAAGGGGGTGTGCCCTTGTCTCCTGTTCCCCACTGCTCCCAGGAAGCCCGATCATCACCGCTCTTCCATGCCCCTCCCTGCCCCCTTGCACCTGCCTGAGGGCCCCCACAGGGCTCCATGCCCCTGCAGCCCAGCAGCCAGGGCCCACCCAGATCTGCCCGCTTCCGTTGGGGTGTGGTGCAGGAGCAGAGAGACCCGTTCATGGGTGGGGGCTGTGGGAGGCCGTCCCTGCAGCTGTGAGCCAGGCTGTGACCCTGGCTCTGTGCCCTCAGGGTCATGCGGGCGGCTGAGGAGACCACGTCCAACAACGTTTTCCCCTTCAAAATCATCCACATCAGCAAGAAGCACCGCACGTGGTTCTTCTCCGCCTCCTCCGAGGACGAGCGCAAGGTGCCTGGGGGTGTGGGCCTGCAGGCACCAGGCTGGACCCGCCTTGGGCTCGCTGGCCCTAGGGTGCTGGCCTCTCAGCTCCAGCAAGGAGCAGCTGTGGCTGGGACACAGGGAGCTGGGTCGCTGTTGCCCCAGCCCCATCCCCATGCCCAGAGCCTGGTGCCAGCGCCCATGCAAGGAATGTGCTGCCCTGGGAGGTGCCCCTGTGGGCTGAGGGGAGACACACAGCCATGCTGTATCCAGCAGGGTCGCCTCCCCTGACCTTGGGAGTCACAGCAGAGCAGGTGGGGCAGTGAGGGTGGAGGGGTGTGGTGGGGCCTGCCCTGGTGGCACTGTGCCCACCGCAGCCCCGCTGACCTGCAGAGCTGGATGGCTTTGCTGCGCAGGGAGATTGGCCACTGCCACGAGAAGAAGGACCTGCCCCTGGACACCAGGTGACCCTGGGCCTGGGACATACTGGGCGGTGGGGGTCCCTGGGACTCCTGGGCCTGACCCAGGTGTCTGCCTCCCAGTCCCGGGCTTGGCACAGCATCCCCTCCTTAAACATTTCCTGGAGGTGCCAGCTGGGCTGCATGTGTGGGCATGCACGTGTCTCTCTGCTCCTGTCTACCTCCAACCTGTCTTGTCACGTCTGTTTCTGTGTCACCACCATGGATAGTTCCTGTTGGGGTCAGGGAGGCCCGGAACGGCAGCATCTGGGCGCTTTGCATTCCCAGCCCCCTCCCCCACCCTGGCTCACTCGGAGTGAGACCAGAATGAGTCTCCAGGCAGGGCACCACAGGGCAGTCCGAGCCTTGGCAGTCTTCCCCTTGAGCTGGCTCAGTGCACAGCAGATACTCTCTGGGCTGGAACTGCCTGTCCCGAGATGGTGCGGAGGGAACAGACCTTCCAGTCCTTTCACAGACAGGGACAGGAGGCCCAGGGAGGGCTGGGCACACCCAAGGCTGCCCTGCAGGTCCCTGCCTGACCCCGAGCTCGTGGCCCCTGGTCCAAGCTGTCCTGCCTTGGGCCCAGCCCAGCCTTGCACAAGCCCTGTTGAGGCAGGAGCAGGTGGAGATGTGGGCGTGGTCAGGGTGGCCGTCTATGGGCCAGGAGGGGCAGCTAGTGGCCGCAGGGGCATGGAATGGCGGCACCACAGCCTTCAGTTCCTGAGTCTGTCCTTGTAACTGTGTGTGCATGTCCATGTGTTGCTGCGCGTCTCTGTGTGCACGTCTGTGCTTGTCTTGTGTCTGTGTTTATCTGTGTACCTACACGTCTGTGTGATGGGGTCCTTGTGTCTGTGTGTCCACATGTCTGTGCATGTCCCTGTGTCTTTGTGTGTATATCCATGTCTGTGTGCCTGTGTCCCTGTGTGTGCATGTGTGTGCACGTGCCCGTCTGTGAACCTGCCGGCTTATCCATGTGTGTGCCTGTGTGTACCTTTGTGTCAGCATCAAGGGACCTCCCAGGGCTAGTGCTCACTGTCCACCCCGACCCACCCTGCGTTGCAGTGACTCCAGCTCAGACACAGACAGCTTCTACGGCGCAGTCGAGCGGCCTGTGGATATCAGCCTCTCCCCATACCCCACGGACAGTGAAGGTGAGGTCTTACTCCGCATCCACTGCCCGCCACCTGTCCTCACCTGGCCGCTGACAGTGAGGGGCCCAGCCCTCCTCTTGGCCGCTGTGGAGGAGAGGGAGGTGTGTTGGGCTGTGCTCTTTGGCAGAGCGCAGTGGCATCCCGGGCCCTGGCCTTTGGCAGCAGGGTCTGGACTCACAGTCCGCCCAGCCGGTGCTCGCCCCCTGCCTCCTGGGATCAGCTGTGCACGGAGCATTGCCTGGAGACTGGTCCGGGGCCACTTTGGCCCTCACCCCCCGCCCCTCCCACGCAGACTATGAGCATGATGACGAGGATGACTCCTACATGGAGCCCGACTCCCCGGAGCCTGGAAAGCTTGAGGGTAGGTGGGGCGGGTGGGCCTGGGAGCTCTGGGTGCGTGGGAAGCAGGGACTGGGACCAAGAGCAGAGCCCCTCTGAGGCTGGGGATGCTGGCCCAGGTACCGTCCTGGGTGGCCTCTGTTTCTCTTCTGTGGCCCAATTATTAATGAGGATTGGAGCAGAAGAGGCATACCTGCCGCCAGCTCTGCTTATCTGCTCTTCCCACTTCCCAGGAGGAGGGGTGGGTACATGGCGGTGCCAGGTGGAGCCAGGGTGGCCCTGGAGGCTGAGGATAGGGCCCTCTGGGGCCCCAGTGCCAACAGTCCTTCCACCAGGATCTGCCAGCTGCTTGCCACAGTTTCCCTCCACGCAGAGCTCTCATCCCACAGTGTTTGCCATGCCCATCCCTTTGCCTGCACACTCCTGCCTCCAGTCTTGGCCCGGCTGGCCCAGCCCTGGTGAGCTCAGGCTCCGTCTGCCCCACCCTGAGCTGAGGCCCAGCGAGGCTAGAGACGGGCCTGGGGAGCAGCCAGTGCTACTGATCCACTCTCCCTCCCTCTGGACCCCCTTCGACCTCTCCCCAAAACGTTTCTCATCCAGGACTCCTGTGGCCTCCCCATTCCCAGTTCCAGCGGTCAGTCCTGAGCCAGCCCAGCCTGGCACCCGCCTTGTTCCTCGCCTGCCCATCTTCTGGGCACCCCATGCCCCCAGGGTCTTCTGCCTCCTCAGCTCCTGTGTCGGCCCCATAAGGGATACCCGGGGCTCAGGCCTCACTCCTGTCCAGGGTGATACCCAGGTCATCTGCAGGCTGCCGGCTCTGACTCCCGTCCGGCCAGGACCCCTGAATTCTGCACTCACGCCCTGACCATCCCCCCGCGTCCCCTGGTGTCTCACAGCTTTCTGGACTTGTTCTGAACAAACACAGGCCTTTACCTTCCTCGCAGCAGCTCCCCGCCCTGTCCTTTGGAATTCTGTCCTCCCTCCCACCCTGGCCAAGCCCTGAGGTCCTCCTTGACTTTTCTTCCTTTCACTTCCTTCCACCTCTGGGAACCCGACGGCTCCTCAGGTGTCTTCTAGGCTTCAGGAAGCGTCCACAGGCTGCCATAGGGAGGATGGATGGGGACCGCTGGGGGCGGTGGGTGGTCTGGGACCCTGGGGAAGGCAGGATGGGAGTGTGGCTGTTGGGCTGCAGGGGTGGGCAGGCCGTGGGTGGGCCTACCACGGGTTACAGTCCTGGTTGGCTCTGCCGACCGTTGCCAGCAGAGGGTAGTGTTGGCCCAGCCTCTGTCAGGGTCCAACATGGGTCTCTTTACTCTGCAGATGCCCTGATGCACCCACCGGCCTACCCACCACCCCCAGTGCCCATGCCCAGGAAGCCAGCCTTCTCTGACATGCCCCGGGCCCACTCCTTTACCTCCAAGGGCCCCAGTCCCCTGCTGCCACCCCCACCCCCTAAGCATGGCCTCCCAGATGTTGGCCTGGCTGCCGAGGACTCCAAGAGGAACCCACTGGGCCCGAGGCGGGCTGAGCCTTACCCCAGGGTACCTGCTACCCCCCGGAGGATGAGCGACCCCCCAGTGGGCAGCGTGCCCACCACACCCGGCCTTCGGAAACCCCCTTGCTTCCGGGAGAGTGCCAGCCCCAGCCTGGAGCCCTGGAGCCCTGGCCACGGGGCCTGCTCCACTTCCAGTGCCACCACCCTGGCCACTGCCACCTCCAGAAACTGTGACAAACTCCAGTCCTTCCATCTGTCCCCACGGGGACCGCCCACATCTGAGCCCCCACCTGTGCCAGCCAACAAGCCCAAGTTCTTGAAGACAGCTGAAGAGGACGCCCCAAGGGAGGTGGCCAAGCCCGGACTCTTTGTGCCCCCCGTGGCTCCCCGACCTCCTGCGCTGAAACTGCCAGTGCCTGAGGCCACAGCACGGCCTGCAGTCCTGCCCAGGCCAGAGAAGTCACAGCTCCCCCGCCTTCAGTGAGTTTGTGTGGTGACTGGAAGCCCTGGTCTGGCCTCTGATGGGTACTCCCCCCACCGCCCCTGGCACTCTTAGCCCACGACGGGGTACTGGATGCAAGGATAGGAAGGTTCCGTGATGCCTCCAGTCCGCTTCGGTGGAGCGTGGAGCATGTCCGGACAGCCCTGAAGACTGCAGGAAGTGCTTTGTTTTTTTTTTTTTCTTTTTGAAACAGGGTCTCATTCTGGTGCCCAGGCTGGAGTGCAGTGGTACAATCTCAGCTCACTGCAACCTCTGCCTCCCGGGTTCAAGTGATTCTCTTGCCTCAGACTCCCAAATAGCTAGGACTACAGTACAAAAACTATGCCCGGCTAATTTTTTGTATTTTTAGTAGAGCTGACCAGGTTGGTCTTGAACTCCAGGCCTCCAGTGATCCATCTGCCTCAGCTTCCCAAAGTGCTGGGATTACAGGCATGAGCCACTGCATTCAGCTGAAATGCTTTCTGCTTTATTTCTGGGAAGTGCCAGGAGACCAGTTTGTCCCCCATTCCCAGAGTCACCCACACCAATGGCTGTGGTCAAAGGCATCTGGGCCCCAGGCAAGCTTCATGCCTTGCCTGGCAGGCAAAGGCTCCCGGAACTGCAGGGCAGGCTTTGCATGGGTACGCTGGCTGCACACACACCCCCGAATGCCCTTGCCCACCCGAGTGCCCTTCTCCCGGGGCTCTGCACACACCTCTGAGACACCTGCTGCCTGTGTGGAAGCGCCTGTGAGCCCTGGCCACGCTCGTGGTTCTGGTTAACAAGGGCTGCAGAGGTGCAGATGCTCGGAAGTCAGTCGTTTTCCCACGACCGTGGGGATAGCGGTCCAGGGCTCAGCCACAGCCACAAGCTGGCCACGCGTGCTGGGGTGGCTCTGTGAATCTTCCCTAGAGCAAAGCTGAGCGGGACCGCCTAGCCACACGGGGGTGTGCAGGGCTCTCCCATGGGATCACATTGCATTGTTCAGCTAGTTCACATCTGCCACTCCCCTGCGGCTCTGAGTGGGCCGTGATCTGGCCAAGGCCGGACCTCCCCTCCCCAAGAGTGTCCAGAGCACTTGTTCATGGTGTGGACACCGAGCTCGGGCCCTTGGGCCTTGCCAGCATCCATGGCAGTCCTCAGGTGTCAGGCGATTCCTGCTGCCCCAGGACGGTCACCAGGAACCCCTCCTGGATCTCTGTTGTCCTGGGCCTTTTATGGTCACAGGGGCCGTAGCAGGCAGCTTGTGTCCTCACACAGGGTGGAGTGGGGAGGGGAGCAGAGGGTGGCCTGCCCCGTGTCTGACAGTGAAACGGTCCTGCCTTTCTCTCCCTGTCCCTCCAGGCGATCGCCCCCCGATGGGCAGAGTTTCAGGAGCTTCTCCTTTGAAAAGCCCCGGCAACCCTCGCAGGCTGACAGTGAAGGGGAGGACTCAGACGAGGACTATGAGAAGGCAAGGCTGAGCAGCTAGCCCAGGTCCCCGTGGCCAGTAGGACAAGTGGTGGGAGAGCCGTAGGCCAGGACGGCCCCTCACTGGCCATCCTGTGTGAAGAGCCCCCATAACCCGGGAGCCTAGGGGAACACAGCACCAGGCAAAGCCCCGGATCCTGGGACTGGTCGCCGCTGTCAGGGAGTGGTGGTGCGGGTGGATGACTCCGACCTTGGCACTGACACTATCGGCCTCTTGCAGGTGCCACTCCCCAACTCGGTCTTCATCAACACCACGGAATCCTGCGAGGTGGAAAGGTCAGCATGTGCTGGGTACCCCGCTGCACCCTGTCTGCCTGCCGCTCTGTCTCCCTCACTAGCTTCTATGTTGGGGGGTTGCTGGCACAAGTACACGGCCCTGCATGCAGCAGAAACCAGAGGAGTGGGCCCCTGCTCTGTCCGTCGCCCCGCTGACACCCTGGCTGGCCTGGGCTCTGCCGGACGGGTTCTCCAGCCTCATGGCAGCTGGGCATTCAGCACCTGAGACCTACAATGGCGAGGGGACAGAAAGCCAGGTGTGGGAGCCGGGCGGGAGGGTCCCCGTGGAAGCTGCCTGAGGAGGGCTCACCCACCAATATGACTGTCTTATTTTAGGTTGTTCAAGGCCGCCGGCCCCCGGGGAGAGCCCCAGGACGGACTCTACTGCATCCGGGACTCTTCTACCAAGTCGGGGAAGGTAGGCGCCCCGGGAGCATGCCCAGGGCTCCGTGCTGTCGGCCCCCTGCCTCTCCAGGCACCCAGGCTGTGGCCGGCCCAGGACTCCCCGGTCCCTAGACCCCTCCTCTTGTGGACTCTGACTTGGTTTCTCAGCCGAATTCTCTGCCCAGCAGCGTCCCCCAGTCTATTCTCTAACGGGTCTCCATCTGCAAAGCGGGGGCAATCATGGCCACCTCCCAGCGGGGGCCAGGACTCGGGTGGGGTAGGGCTCGTGCACTGGGGTTGGGGAGGCCACCTGGGACAGTGGGAATGCCAGGGCTGCCCGCGTCCCTCCGGGCGGGACGCTGTGACCTCACTGGGCCGCGCTCTCCCGGGTGCATCCGAGTGGTTATTGACGGTTAGGAGCTGTTGCTCAGAGACTTTCTCAGGGCTGCAAGTGTCACCCCTGCTGTCCCTGTGCAGGTGATCTGGAGCCCCTCCGCTCTCCCAAGGGCCACGGGACTCAGCCTTCATGCTTCTGTCCCCCTCTCCCTGGCCCATGATCCCCCCGAGGGCAGTCCTCCTTTCTCTTGAAGCTATCAGCCTCCTGCTTCCCTCCTGTAGGTCCTGGTTGTGTGGGATGAAACCTCCAACAAACTGAGGAACTATCGCATCTTTGAGAAGGTGAGAGGGCTGTGAGTGGGACGGGGACCCCGGCCACATGGCGTGGCAAGGGGCAGGGCAGAATCTCCCTGACCAGGCATAGGCAGCAGGTACACTAAGACCCTCCCCTTCCCCCTCCACCACCCCTCATCCCCCATCCCTCCTGCTCAGCCTCCCTCCTCTCCTGGCCTAGCTTTGTCCTCCACTGACCCTAGAGGGGATGGGTGGTCAGCCTAGACCCTGGGTTGCTTGCCTTTTTCTTTTTGTGGGGACAGGGGTCTCACTGTTTCTCAGGCTGTTCGCAAACTCCTGGGCTCAAGCAGTCCTCCCACCTCAGCCTCCCACAGTGCTGAGATTACAGGCACAGGCCACCACGCCTGGCCCAGTCCCTAGGTTCACTTACCAACCCTGCCTGCAGTGCTCCGGGGGCAGGCTCCTGGACACTGGGACGGAGGGGAAGTGAGGTGGGAACATGGAGAGCACAGGCCCAATTCAGAGGCTGACCTGGGGGTCCCACTGACAGCCAGGAGCTGGCCTGGTGATGCCGCCATTGCTGCTGCTGCCTCATTTTACAGAGGGGAGACTGAGGCCCAGAGCTGCAGAGTGGCCTGGCCCCACTGACGCTTCCCCTCTCTGCCCCCACAGGACTCTAAGTTCTACCTGGAGGGCGAGGTCCTGTTTGTGAGTGTGGGCAGCATGGTGGAGCACTACCACACCCACGTGCTGCCCAGCCACCAGAGCCTGCGGCTGCGGCACCCCTACGGCTACACCGGGCCCAGGTGATGCCTGCCTGTGTGGCTGCCAGACTGAGGCAATCACAGGGGCCCTGACCCCAGGCCACACCAACGGACACGGGCCCACATGGGAGGGTGAGCGGGAAGTCTGTGCTTGCCTAGGGCCTCCATGATGGATGTCTTCTAGGGCCCAGCCAGTCTCACCCAGCAGGCTGGGCTCCAGGGCTGGACCAGGCTCTGGGCTCCAGAGGACGAGGGGACTCTCTTATCCCACACGACCTTGCCCTGTCCCAACCCCAGAATCCCAGGACCAAGCCCCGCCTGGGCTCCGAGGACAGGAAACTGGTCCCCCCAGCACACAAACCCCACAGTGGGCTGGGAGCCAGGCAGGGTTGGGGCAGATGGTTGGGGGCTGGGGCTGGCCCTGGGACCCCCCCAAGGAACGCTAAGACACAGGCTCCAGTAGGGGCTGTTGCCTCCAATAAAGAGCGATGACCTTTGCCTTGGTGGCTGAGCTTGATTGGGAAGGAGGGCGTCAGCAGCTTACTGGGTGCCCACACTGATGTCCGAGTGCTATGCAGCAACCCAAGAGGTGCTTGTCTTGTCTTCCGGGGTGCAGGCTGCTAAAGTGACTTCCCCAGGGTGCACAGCGTGCAACAGATCAGGACCCAGTGACTTCCCCCGGGGTGCACGGCGCGCAACAGATCAGGACCCAGTGACTCCCCTCGGGGTGCACGGCGCGCAACAGATCAGGACCCAGTGACTTCCCCCAGGGTGCACAGCGCGCAACAGATCAGGACCCAGTGACTCCCCCCGGGGTGCACAGCGTGCAACAGATCAGGACCCAGTGACTTCCCCCGGGGTGCACGGCGCGCAACAGATCAGGACCCAGTGACTCCCCCCGGGGTGCACGGCGCGCAACAGATCAGGACCCAGTGACTCCCCCCGGGGTGCACGGCGCGCAACACATCAGGACCCAGTGACTCCCCCCGGGGTGCACGGCGTGCAACAGATCAGGACCCAAACTTGGGCTGTCTGGGCTGGGGCCCCACACCCCATGCACCAGTTCTGCTGCCTTGGGTCAGGCCAGGGCAGAGCTAGAAGGCCCTATAGTTACGGCTGGTTCATTCCCTGCATTAGTCCACAGTTACTGGGGATCTCCTCGTGCCTGTCCCCGCTCTAGAACTGGGCATCCACTGAGTGGGCCATAGAGCTAGAAGGCCCTATAGTTACGGCTGGTTCATCACCTGCATTAGCAAGCGGTTCCTGGGTACTTCTGTGTGCCTGTTCCCATTCCAGACAGGGGGCCTCTGGCCTGGCTGAGTTTGAGTTCACGGCCCAGTCTGGGGACAGCGGGGTATGAGGCGCTTATGGCATAGTGTCCAGGGCAGCTGGTCACTCAGGGACTCAGCGCTCCAGGAAGACTTCTTGGAGGAAGTGACAGCCATGATGGGCAGGAACGGTGGGTCCTAAGCAGACCAAGGGTGGGTAGGGATGGTGGTACTCAGGTGCCCAAGCCCTCCAGGCAATACCCGGCTTGGCCCAGCCCCAATCTGTCCCCTCACTTTCTATCATTGAGTTCTAGCAAGTCACTCTCCCTGGCACACCCTCTGGGCTGAATTTTTAATGAAACAGACTCGGGGAGGGCGGGGCTGGCAGGGACCCTAGGATTGTTGTGATTTTTCTCAGTGCTTTACGTCAGGGAAACCTGAACTGAAGCTAGCACTTGTGCCACTGACAGTGACTGACTGCTGGGAGGAGGTCCTGCGGCCCCTTCCCGGGTTATGTTCTGGGGGCCTGTGGTTTGCTCGAGGAAACAAGGGATGAGACTGGTGAGAGGATGTGGGAGACTGTGGCCCCAGGGGGCAGTAGGGTGTGGTGGAATGACAGGCCCTGTGGACAGCGGCAGTCAGCTGCTTCCAGGAACCAGGTGGCCAAGGCCACTGCTGCAGGGGTTTCCCTTCAGCCTCCCTGGGGAGAGCGGTTGGGCCCCATGGCTGAGACTAGGGCACAGGGAGCTTCTGTGGTTCTGCTCTCTCTCTGGAAAACCAGCCGTTCCTCCTCCCTGCGGTCAGAATTCTTTGCCCTGTCTGACCTGAACTTGCTTAGGAAGTCATGCTACTCCCCCACTGTGGCCACAGTTTCTCTTCCTGTAAAATTTTATTATTTTGTTTTATTAATTTTGAGATGTAGTCTTGCTCTCTTGCCCAGGCTGGAGCGCAATGGTGCAATCTCGGCTTGCTGCTACCTCTGGGTTCAAGTGATTCTCCTGCGTCAGCCTCCTGAGTAGCTGGGATTATAGGCACCAGCCACCATGCCTGGCTAATTTTTTTTTTTTGAGACAGAGTCGCGCTCTGTTGCCAGGTGCCAGGCTTGAGTGCAGTGGCGTGATCTCGGCTTACCCTCTGCCTCCCGGCTTCAAGCAATTCTCCTGCCTCAGCCTTCCAAGTAGCTGGGACTACAGGTGCACGCCACCACATCCAGCTAAGTTTTGTATTTTTAGTAGAGACAGGGTTTCACCATATTGGCCAGGATGGTCTCGATCTCCTGACCTTGTGATCCGCCCGCCTCAGCCTCCCAAAGTGCTAGGATTACAGGCGAGAGCTGCCGCGCCCAGCCAACTTTTTGTATTTTTAGTAGAGACGGGTTTCATCATGTTGACCAGGCTGTCTCGAACTCCTGGCCTCAGGTGATTTACCTGTCTCGGCCTCCCAAAGTGCTGGGATTACAGGCATAAGCCACTGTGCCCAGCCACTTTCTGTAAAATTGTTAAATGGAGGATCGGATGAGAGGTGTGGTTTCCAGCCTGGTGCCTGGGGTGCTGAGCTAGTGTGCACCAGGCCACCTTTGCTTTATCTCACACAGCTACCTGGAGCCCAGAGCCAGGTGATAGGTCCCTCTGGACAGCTGGACAGCGGAGGCCTGTGGCTGCCCAAAGCCCAGCCAGGGCCCGGATCCAGCCTCACCTCCCAGACTGCACCTGCTGACACAGCAGCCCACTTCTGTGTGAGCTGCCCCAGGCCCAGGGCCTCAGTTGCAAGAGTGTGTTGGGGAGGGTTGGGGGGCAGGCCATGGTCCTCCAGCACAAAGAACGGGCCATGAAGGGTTCCCACGACCTCCAGAGACTTGCCATGAATGTTCTAATCCACATATAAGGTTGGGGTTGGGGTTACCATTTACTGAGCACATCTGTATTTGAGGTGCTTGGAGAAGCAGCTGCTATTAGTCACATTTTACTGGAGAGAGAACCAAGTATCACAGAGGCCTGGATTCAAGTCCCTCCTCTGCGACTAACTGGCCTGTGACCCCATCTGTCCTTCACTGCTCTGAACCTAGACCCTGGCCACTGCTGGGCTCCCTGCCACTCCTCACGGCCGACGATGGTCATTGTGGGGGTCTCTGCCTGCCTCCCAAGGTTAGGGTTAGGACTCAGGGTGCTCTCACTCAGCCAGCGGGGCCACAGCCCTGGGAAGCGAAACCATCCCATCTCACCCTGCGTTGCCCTCTGGGTCTGTGAGGGTGGGCTGGCAGGAGGCCTGCGCCCTGCCCCAGAGGCAGCCCTGCTTCCTCATTCTATAGCTAGGGAACCTGAGGCTTGGAGAGGGCTCGCCGACTTGCCTGCCTTCAAGATGAGTTGAGACGGGCTCAGTTCCGGGGCTTGGGGAGAGGGCCCTGGTGGCTTTGGGAAGCACCCTGAGCCCAGGATGAAACATGCTTCTTCTCTTCCTGTGGTTCCATCTGAAGAACTGTGGTGAGCTCTGTACCTTCTGTTAATACAGATTTTTATTGTGAAAATATATGTGTATTTTTCTGAGATGGAGTCTCACTCTGTCACCCAGGCTGGAGAGCAGTGGCGCAATCTTGGCTTACTGCAACCTCCGTCTCCTGAGTTCAATCAGTTCTCCTGCCTCAGCCTCCCGAGTAGCTGGGATAACAGGTACCTGCCATCACACCCGGCTAATTGTTGTATTTTCAGTGGAGATGGGGTTTCACCATGTTGGCCAGGCTGGTCTCCAACTCCTGGCCTCAAGTGATCCGCCCATCTCGGCCTCCCAAGTGCTGGGATTACAGGCAGTAGCCACTGCGCCTGGCCTTCAAAAGATATTTTTAAAACCAGAAGAAGCCTCGGTTCAGAGGGTCACGTTGTGCAGAGCTCCTCTGGCGGTTGGGGCTCAGCGCAGCCCCAGGGAGGTGCTTCCTGCACCGCAGGATGAGGGGGTGGGGATTGGGAAAGAGGGGCGCCTGGGGCCTGCTCAGTGCCCTGAGGCAGGCAGGGCTTACTGGGGCCATTTCATAGAAAGGCAGCTAGAAACTCAGCCGGCAAAAGGCTTTTGAGGGTGTCCCAGGCCCTGGAGGGATGGCCTAGGACACCAGGGTCACACCAAACATGGGAGGGTGGTGCTGTTCTCTAGAGGGGAAATGAGGGAAGGGCCACAGCCCCTGGCTCTGGCTGCGGCTGAGTACCAACAAGTCCCACTCGGCTCCTGGCGCACGCATCCTGCCCTATCTCTGCACACCCTGCTCCCTTCACCTAAAGGGACTGCCTGCTGAAGGGCTGTGCCAGGAGCACTCCTGACCTTGGGGAAGAGGGACTGGGACCGCCTGAATCTTGACAGACAATCCCCACCACTTCAGAAGTGTGTGTGAGTAGTGATCCCTTTTAAGCCATCTTCCAGAGATGTGATGGACGCAGAGCAGACCCCCACCAATCTGCCCTCCTTTGGACCCCTAGGAAACTTCCTGGCTGCGGGGATTCCGTTCCCTCGTACTGCCGTCAGCTTTATCCCTGCCACGCTCTGAGCTGCTCAGAGCTGAGGCAGAATTCACTTCCTGCGGAATAAAACAACATACAGAAAAGTGAAAAAAACGTAAATGCACAACCCGACACACTGTTAGGAAGTGAACATCTGTGCAGCCTCTGTCAGGAACTAGTTTTGCCAGCACCCAAATGCCCTCCCCTCACAGTGTCACTTCCGGCCTCTCTGCCCTGGCTTATGTGAGTTTTGCGTTCTTGTTTTTCTAAAAAGTTTTCAGCACCCAATCATGCAGCCACCGCAGCGTTTTCCCCTTTCTGTGTTTTGTCCCCATGAATCATAACGATGCAAGCTCTGGAAACTGGCTTCTTCGGCTCATCGTTGTCTGTGGGATTTATTCATGTTGCTGTGCGTAGTATAGTTTGTTCACGTTCATTGCTGACAAATTCCATTGTCCGGCTGTATCGTGATCCATGGATTCATTTTACCTTCGATCGAGCTTGTCCAGTGCATGCAGCCCAGGATGGCTTTGAATGTGGCCCAACAGAAATGTGTAAACTTTCTTAAAACATTATGAAATGTTTTTTTAGATTTTTTTTTTTAGCTCGTTAGCTATGGTTAGTGTTCGTGTATTTTTTTTTTTTTTTTTTTTGAGACGGAGTTTCGCTCTTGTTACCCAGGCTGGAGTACAATGGGTGATCTCAGCTCACTGCAACCTCCGCCTCCTGGGTTCAGGAGATTCTCCTGCCTCAGCCTCCTGAGTAGCTGGGATTACAGGCACGCGCCACCACGCCCAGCTAAGTTTTTGTATTTTTAGTAGAGACGGGGTTTCACCATGTTGACCAGGATGGTCTCGATCTCTTGACTTCATGATCCACCGCCTCGGCCTCCCAAAGTGCTGGGATTACAGGCGTGAGCCACTAGTGTTAGTGTATTTTATGTGTAGCCCACGACAGTTCTTCCAGTGTGGCTCATGGAAGCCAAAAGATTGGACATGCCTGCTGGAGATGGGCAGTTGGGTCATTTCTAGTTTGAGGTAATTACACACCATGCTGCTGGCAACAATTTTGTCTGTGTCTCTGATGCACATGTATTTTCTGCAAATGGTATATGAGTTTTTCTAGGGTTTATACCCAGGAGTCTGACTCCTGGATTCTAGGGTATGAGGATTTTTTTTTTTGAGACAGTCTCATTCTGTTGCCAGGCTAGGGTGCAATGGAGCCATCTCGGCTCACTGCAACCTCCGACTCCCTGGTTCAAGCGATTCTCCTGCCTCAGCCTCCCAAGTAGCTGGGACTACAGGCGTGTGCCACCATGCCCAGCTAATTTTTACTTTTTAGTAGAGACGGGGTTTCACCATGTTGGCCAGGATGGTCTCCATCTCAACCTCGTGATCCGCTCGGCCTCCCAAAGTGCTGGGATGACAGGCTGGGATTACATACGTGCCTGGCCCTTATGTTTCTTTTAGTCTGTTGTGCATTGTGTAGTTTTAATTTCATTGTTTTGTTTGTTAATAGCATCTAAACAAACACATAAAAGCACACCTTTTGTCCGCTGTGCATTTGATGTAGTGAAATCCACCATCTATTATTTTGTGCCAGGTGTCGTCTCACTTGTGTTTGTGGGTTTTTTTCCTCCCTTTCTCTCCTTTTCCCCTTCTTCGGGATTGAACAACTTAAATCATTTCATTTACCCTCTTCTCCTAGTCAGAAAGTTATACACTCTCTCTTCTTATTGAAGTCTAGAATGAACTAATAAACACTTTTGTTCCCCTCCTAGACAACCTGAGGACCTCAGGTGACTTTTACTGATCTCCCTCATTACTTGATATTGTTCTGTATATGCAATTCTAACTCAGTACGTTTTAAAACCCTCGCCCAAGACAGTATTTCTCTTTTTCCTTTCTTCTTTTCTTTTCTTTTTTTTTTGGAGACACTGTCTCCCTGTCACTCCACCCAGGCTGGAGTGCAGTGGTGCAATCTTGGCTCACTTCAACCTCTGTCTCCTGGGTTCAAGCAATTCTTATGCCTCAGCCTCCCAAGTAGCTGGAATTACAGGCGCCTGCCACCACACCGGGCTAATTTCTTGTATTTTTAGTAGAGATGGCATTTTGCCACGTTGTCCAGGCTGGTCTCAAACTCCTGAGCTCAGGCAATCCGCCTGCCTCCGCCTCCCAAATTACTAGGAGTACAGGCAATAGCCACGGCGCCCAGCTCTTTTTTCTTTTTTGTAGTTGGAAAAGGAAGGAATATTTTAATAGCTTTAAAATTGTTTTATTACGGTAAAAATTTCACATTATAAAATTTATCACAAACTATTTTAAAGTGTACAGTGCTGTGGCTTCACATATATTCATATTATTGTTCACTCATCACCACCATCCATCCCAGAACGTTTTTCATCACCCCAAGCTTAAACTCTGCTCCCATGAAACATCACATCCCCATTCCTCCAGCCCTTTGCAACCACCACTCTACCTTTCATCTCTCTCAATTTGACTACGAGACACCTCACACACGTGGAATCATACCTTTACCTTTTTGTGACTGGCCTATTGCACATAGCATGTCTTCAGCGTCATGTGTCAGAATTTCCTTCCCTTAGGCCAGGCATTGTGGCTTATGGGTTTATGCCTGGAATCCCAGCACTTTGGGAAGCTGAGTTTGGATTTGGGAAGATTGCTTGAGTCTAGGAGTTTGAAATCAGCCCTGGCAACATAGTGAGATCCTGTCCCTACCCAAAATACCAAAAATGTGTTGGGCATGTTGGCACGTGCCAGTAGCCCTAGCTTCTTGGGAGGCTGAGGCAGGAGGATTCCTGGGAGGTCAAGGAGCCTGGGAGGTTAAGGCTGCAGTGAGCCATGGTTGCAACACTGCACTCCAGCCTGACTGACAGAGTGAGACCCTGTCTCCAAAAAAATGCATGAAACCCAAATTAATAAAAAGAATTTCCTTGCATTTTAAAGCTGAATCGTATTCCATCCTATGTGTATATACTGTACCACATTTTGTTTATTAATCTTTTACGGACGCTTGGGTTGCTTGCACCTTTTGGCTATTCTGAATAATGCTGCTATGAACATGGTACAAATATCTGTTTTCTTCTTTCTTTTTTTTTTTTTTTTTTGAGACGGAGTTTTGCTCTTGTTACCCAGGCTGGAGTGCAATGGTGCGATCTCAGCTCACCGCAACCTCCGCCTCCTGGGTTCAGGCAATTCTCCTGCCTCAGCCTCCTGAGGAGCTGGGATTACAGGCACGCGCCACCGTGCCCAGCTAATTTTTTGTATTTTTAGTAGAGACGGGGTTTCACCATGTTGACCTGGATGGTCTCGATCTCTTGACCTCCTGATCCACCCGCCTCGGCCTCCCAAAGTGCTGGCATTACACAAATATCTGTTTTCATTTCTTTTGGATATATATCCAGAAATGGAATTGCTGGCTTATGTGGTAATTATAGGTTAAATTGTTTGAGGAACCGCTATACGGTTTTCCACAGCAGCTGCACCATTTTACATTCCCATCAACAACGCGCAAGCGTTCCAGTTTCTCCGCATCTTTGCCAACACTAATTTCTTTTCCTGTTCTTCCTCCTTCCCCTCCCCCCTTGAAACTTTTCTTTTTCTTCTCGTTTTTGTAGAGAATAGGGTCTTTTTATGTTATCCAGTCAGTCGGTCAACTCCTGGGCTCAGGCCAGCCTCCTGCCTCTGCCTCCCTGAGTGCTGGGATTTTAGGCTGGAGCCACCGCGCCGCCCGGCTCCCCGCTCCACCCGCTTCACCAGCAGCCATCCTAATGAGTGTTAAGTGGTATCCCACAGTGGTTTTGATTTGCGTTTCCCTGTGATTAATGATGGGAAACAGAGGTGCATGAGATAATATTGTGAACTTGTCAGAAAAGTCATCTTGGAAAAGCCAACGTCCAACAGAAATGGTCTTCAAACGGGGGTGGCTGGCTCCCATCCAGGCAGTATCCCTGACCCTTGTGGGGCATTGTCGGAGGCTCCTGCTGGGCAGAGAGGTCTGGATTCCACACAGTTCTGCCACTGCCCAGCTCTGGACCTCAGGTTTCTATGGGTGTGAAGAGGGCAAGCAGCCGTGCCCATTTGTCTCGCTTGGTTTTTTTTTTTTTTTTTGAGATGGAGTTTCGCTCTTGATACCCACGCTGGAGTGCAATGGCGCGATCTCGGCTCACCGCAACCTCCGCCTCCTGGGTTCAAGCAATTCTCCTGCCTCAGCCTCCCGAGTAGCTGGGATTACAGGCACGCACCAGCATGCCCAGCTAACTTTTGTATTTCGAGTAGAGACGGGGTTTCACCATGTTGACCAGGATGGTCTCGATCTCTTGACCTCGGGATCCACCCGCCTCGGCCTCCCAAAGGCTTGAGCCACCGCGCCCGGCCTCGCTTGGTCTTTTTGGGCGTCGGATGCTCCAGCAGGAGAGAGAGTGTGCGGGAAGCTGCTGGTCTGAGGCTGCCCTCCAGGTCGCTGGCAGCGGGCCTGGGCCTGCCGGAGCCGCGCAGGCTCACTCCCTGGTGGTGCGGAGGTGGCTGGTGCCCGTCCCCTCAGCACCCGCAGGCCGGCCCGGGTGCCAGGCAGCTGTCCGCTGTGGAGCCTTATCGGGGCCCACAGGCCTTGCTGCCCTGACCCCACCCGGGCCCCAAAACTCGGCCTGGGGACCGCACGGTGCGCGGGCAGGCGGGGCAGGGCCAGTCTGCGGGGGAGTCCCAGGGCTCCGGCAGCCCCTCCGGCCGAGGACCGGCCCGCGATAGACCAGGTCAACAACAATGAAACCGTGTCCAGCGGATCTGGCTGGGGCTCGCCGCCGCCGATCCGGCCACGGTCAGCTACGAGGCCAGTGAAGCCAGGACCTAGCGCCCGAAGCTGCCGGCCAGGGGACCCTCCGCCTCGGACCCCGACGTCCGCACGTCCCGGTGGGGTCGCCCTGAGGCGGGTTCCGCGAGTCCGCGCGCCCAACCCGCAGATGCCCCGCCCCTTCTGAGCCCAGCCAATCGCAGAGTACATTGCTCGGTAGTGCTGCGCAGCGCGACCTATGGGGCGGCGCGTTGTTTGTCCGAAGCGCCGCAGGCCGCACCCAGCTCGGGCGGTGGGGGCAAGCGGAGGGGCTGAGCGGCGGAGAGGCCGGGCTGGCCGCGGCTGCGGGCCTGGGAGCGCGCGGTGCGCGGAGGCGGAGCCGGAGCCGGAGCCGACGGGCGGTGGCTGAACTGGGACCCCGGAATCCCGCGCGCTGCCCCACGATCCGCTTCTGAGGTGAGGCCCACGAGCTGGGGTGGCAGGGGCCCGGTACGGGCTGAGGCGGCAGCGGGGGTGCCGGGAACTGGGCCGCGGTTGCGGCGGGCGGGGGCCGCGGGGCCTGCGGAGGCCTCGGCAGCGCGGGGGGCGGGGAGGCGGCTGCGGCGCGCCGAGGGCGTCTTGGAGGGGTCCCTTCTGGGCCGTTGGCTTGGGCCGAGCCTGGGAGCGAGGGCGCCGCGGACCTGTCTCCGCGCAAGGGGCCCGGACCGCTGGTTCCCCGCCCGCCGGTGGGCTGCAGGGGTCGGGGCGGAGGAGGAGGACCCGGGGCGGGCGCTGGTCAGCATCGTGCTCGTGAGGCCGGGTCCGCGCCGGAGCGCTGGCTGCTCCCAGGTTCGCGGACGGACGCATCTGGGGCCTGCCTGCCCGCTCTTCCGTTAAAAAACCACGGCTTCGCGGTGGCTCACGTCTGTCATCCCAGCACTTTGGGAGGCCGAGGCGGGTGGATCACGAGGTCAACAGATCGAGACCATCCTGGTCAACATGGTGAAACCCCGTCTCTACTAAAGATACGAAAAATTAGCTGGGCATGGTGGCGCGTGCCTGTAATCCCAGCTACTCGGGAGGCTGAGGCAGGAGAATTGCCTGAACCCAGGAGGCGGAGGTTGCGGTGAGCCGAGATCGCGCCATTGCACTCCAGCCTGGGTAACAAGAGCGAAACTCCGTCTCAAAAAAAAAAAAAACAAACCACGGCTTCTGCCGAGAGGGAAAAGCCGCATCTGCCGACGGATGCCTAAGACTAGTCCTGGAACTTGTCGGCGATGGGGATGTTGGTCACCTTTGCCCTCCCTCTCTTCTGTTTTTTCTTTATTTTCGTTTTTTTTGGAGATGTCAAAGGGCCTTTCCCTATTATGATGACTTTTTTTTTTTTTTTTCGAGACGGAGTTTTCGCTCTTGTTACCCAGGCTGGAGTGT